>JAUTBV010097955.1:0-16517 GCA_032361325.1 Lepetodrilus fucensis
AGAGATAGAGAGAGAGAGAGATAGAGAGAGAGAGAGAGAGAGAGAGAGAGAGAGAGAGAGAGAGAGAGAGAGATAATAAAGAGGGAAAGAAAGAAATATAGGAGGAATGAGACACACATAGAAATGTCAGACTAATCTTTCATTTGTGAAAAATCGCCAACACCAAATAATCTTTCGGAAGCCTATTTCAGAATGTTACCTATAGTCAAGGAAATGCTAAATGTCATCATATCTGAGTCAGTAACTTCTGGCGAACATGTTGACAACAGGATCACTGTAGACTCCGGCAAACGTCAAACCGGAAGTCGGTGTCCACGGTTCCACACAAAACAAATGTAGCGGTCAAGTGTTTTATTGCCAGATGTCTGCCTAAACATGATTACCTTCGTGTTGGCGGTCCACCTTGGCACGTGAGAGGCTAAAATTGGAAGGAAGTGATTTTTTCATTATGTGACAAACTAAAGCGACAAACAATCGTAAGATCACCAAACATGCTCGGTGCACTAACTAGCCGAGTATAAACATGAGACTGTTTGTTATAATTATACACGTAGCAGTATTATTCTAGGTGCAATCCACACTTCGTATATTTAATACTTAAACGTTTTGTGTTTTCTAACCTGGGTTTTAAAATATAAAATATGTAATTAATATTAGAATAATATGCTGAAAATATAACACATGCCATGAAAGTAGTCGAGGAAACAGTTCTACATACGGTATCGTTTCTTGATTGTATTCTTGTGGAACAGCTAAATATCATTGCTTGATAAACATTTGAGGTTTCCGATGGTGTCAAATATTTGGGCACTGTATCATGGCCATACATGCGTTATCATTATCATTTGCAACTAAATCTAGTAGATTAAATCTAGTAGATTAAATCTAGTAGAATTATTCGCTGATTTGTAATATGCTGAACCGTTTGTTTTATGTAGTATAGTAGTAGTAGTAGTAGAGGTGATAGTAGTAGTAGTAGTAGTAGTAGAGGTGATAGTAGTAGTAGTAGTAGTAGAGGTGATAGTAGTAGTAGTAGTAGTAGTAGAGGTGATAGTAGTAGTAGAGGTTATAATATTAGTAGTAGTAGTAGTAGTAGTAGTAGTAGTAGTAGTAGTAGGAGTGGCAGTATCATTATAAGTAGTAGATTTGCCTATGTTGCATATGAATAACTACAACAGGCTCTCGTTTATATTAATGCGTTTACCTGAGGATATAGTTAGCTGTTAAACATGTTGGGAGAAAACAGCCCACGGTGCATACTCTACTGCGATCATTCCATAGTGTACACTTCCTTTTTCGAAAGTCCGTCATAACTAACGTTGTGTGTATTTGTAACTAACAATCTGTTTCTCCCAGGGCAGTTTGCTTGCACGTTAATGCTCAGATTGCTGGCAATGTTACCCCGGCTCCACACAATTTGTCCCGCCATTGCCAATTAGGGGTAGTTTTCCGGTGTTCGGGGGGAAATCTGGAAAGATTTTTGTCTCGCTTTCAAAATGAATCTGTTTTGTATTAGTCTGGTTGTGGTTTAGTTAGGGCTCCTTGCATATATTTTATTATTTTATATAGTTGATGGCATTAAGCAATTAAATAGGAAGTCGTGTAGCTAGCTAGCGAGTCGTGTTTGCTTCTAGGAAATATGTGAGCCAAATAGTGTAGTATAAATGCCATGTGACATCATGAATCTGAGTTACTTGTTTACTTTTTATTCGTACAGTTACTTACTAATATGATTTATTGGAAGCATTCATTGTGATTTACATTCTTAAACCGTCTCACCGGGACCATCCGAGTCAGTATTAAATCTTGAACGTTGCGAATGTCAACACTTGCCGAGTCAAATAAACTGTAAACGTTGCTTCCGAAAAGTCTACCTTTGCTTTTTATGATGTCAGAAATGATCGTACTTCAATCTTTATGTCCCCAGCTTCCGTGTTGCTCCATTTATGCAGGCCTCAAAATCGAAACATCATATTTCCCTATCTTGCTTTCCCCCAACAGGTTACAGATAAAACAAAAGCACCAAGCTGCGGTCTCCCATGAAAAAACCCTGCTTTGTCTGTAGAGAGCAACTTCTGTAGCTGATTATGCCAAAATATGATATATTTACGTATCTCTTAAATCTTTGTACAATTTGCTTTTTACTTTTTACTTTTCCATGGCACCTGGTTGCGTGTTGATAAATCTGAAGATGTGCTGTTGATATTCTTCTAGCTTGTGTGTTCCCTTTCTGAAAATATATTAGGAAAATGGGTCATGTTGTTTTGTTATAGAAATTGTAATATTTACAGTTTATTTCAGTTAACACTCACCCCGCTACCTAGAGCCATTGAGGCCCGGTGCCACATTAAAACTCTATGTATATGTAAACGAAGTCTAATGCAGCGGGGGGAGGTTAAAGCAATGTTGTTAAGGTTAACTGTGCGCATTGTACTTGTCCATAACTTCATGGACATTAGTGGCATGCAATGTAATCTTCGGAGCTGCTATTATTTTAAAGTAGTCAAATGCACCAATTTGCAACTCTCGTATTCATGCATATACTGTCCTGGCCCACGTTTCACGACGGTGTCATAACTAGTTAGCAACTCCTAATCCGAGTTACCACCCCCTAAAGTGTCTTACCACCATGTCACAAGTCATATCCCTTCTTAAATCGTCACCTAACTTAGGAGGTGATATGCTGGGTCATAACTTTAGGAGCTCCCAACTTTATGAAGCCGTCGTGAAATGGGGGCCATGAGAACTGATATTCTTTGAGATGCAGTTCATGTTGAATTCATCAAATATGTATAAATGTTCTGCTAACATCATATTTATATAATGTAAGCCTATTAATGGTACATACAGTGATTTAACACATAGTTCACCTGTTTTATAGGGTCTCAAAAAAACTTAAATAAGGAATAGATGGGAATGGTGTTAATTACTTCTTGAATCACTCATATCTACTGAAAGCAAGAGGATTCTCATATAGCCATCTCTAAAGAATAAGGATCGTGCAGTATACAAGAGCGCTAATGTCTCACAGTGGATATGAGAGCTTCGAGAAACGATACCCAGACACCTATACCTCAGATAGCCATATCGACATCATCAGGTAATATGTATGTGTGTTCGTAGTGCTATCAATTTGAAATTAAAGAGAACACCGACATTAAACGGTCATTAACGTCCAAGGCAATAGAGATCAGAAAACTACGCAGGCTTGTGCATGTATTAATAGCCATGTTGCATGTACGTGAAAGTATGCATGGTCTCACATCATCATGTATGTCTAGAACATGTATGACACTGCATGTAATACTCGTAGTCTTCACACATGTGTGTTGTTGTACTTGGCCGTTATCTCACAAACACTGCTACAGTGTGCATTCTAATTACACGTATATATCTGTGCTGCTAGCTGTATATCTGTCTGGAGATACGTGTTAGTGCTGTAAGTACTACGTCTCCAGGTAGACAAACCATCCAAGAAAACAAACTCACTCATTAACAGAGGACGGGATTGTAATTTATATTCCCTGTGTCATTTGGAAAGTTACGAGACTACCACCACGTCCGGTCGGCCGACTGACCAATATTTGATGAGCGTTTGTTCTCAATATCCACACTGCTCCACAAACATGCTCCACAAACATTGTTGTACATGCATGCATGTACTGTATAGCTTAACGGAGAAAACGCAAATTAAGTACCATAACGGTGTGACAAAGATTATAATAACAACGGTTATATAACCATGTTTTCATTCCAAACTCTTTGATGATGAAAAAACATAATTGTATTCATGTGCGTACAAGTTTGTAAGCATATACAGTGTAGTAAACTCGCAGTGCATGTAGTATAGGTCTACATGTATTTGGCACAAGACATAACATGCATTTTTTTACCAGTAAAATGGGCTACGCAAAAGAAGAAGAAAACCCTATAGCGGCATACAATAGCCGAAGAAGATGGCATGAACTGGTGTTCTGCTATAGGTCACTGTAGGTGGTGTCTGTGTATGCTTACTATACTGGTTACATAACCCCACAGCGACCTGACACAATCTGGGAACGACAAAAGCCCGATAGATGAGGGCAGGTTTCGCGGGGAAGAGCGTACGCTAGTTCGTTCATTCATTCAGTCAGTCGACTCTCCCCTTCCCGCTCCCGCGCTCCGTGGTTCGGTTATCAGTAACTGACCGGAGAAGTGAAGTCTGCCGTCGCTTTCAGTGAGCGCACGTCGCGTGTAGTACCAGCACGAGCTCAGATTGGACGGGGTTTATTTGAAGGGTGGCTCGAGACCGCCCGGTCACTTGTGCAGGTATGAGGTCCGGCAGGTAAGAACAGACCCGTCTTGTCCCAGAGTACTAGTCGGAGAGGTCGTGTGTGGAGAGAGGACGCAGCTACTGAGGGTGTCGGATGCGTCTGTGTGTGCAGGACTCAAGGCATCTTGACAGTTGTGGTTCGGAGTGTCTGTCAGCTGTCAGGTGTGGTCCGAATGATTCGGGATTTCCACCCAATTGGACGATTTCCTGCTGAGGATTTGCATTAATACATTGTTACAAAGACGGTCAGGAGGCGACGTGTGAGCGGATTATCGTTGTTTGACTGAACTCTTACTGAAGTAGACGTGCCAATCACGCCGCCAGGAGACCGAGCTGGATGTAGGACTGTTCTCTGATGACTGTCGTGTAGCTGCATGACAACCTAACGTCAACATGAAGCCAGCAGTCGTCTGCTTCTGTTGGATCCTGGTAAGTAATTACCTCCAGCTTCAGATATACTTGTATTGCAGGACTGGAACGTTGAAGTCTCGGAGGCGACAGTAATTAAGATCTATATAACGCCACAGGTATTTGCAATGTCAACCTTACCCTAGAACATCGTTGCAAGAGAAACCTCTTACCCTAAGCTTACCCTAGAACATCGTTGCAAGAGAAAACTCTTACCCTAACCTTACCCTAGAACATCGTTGCAAGAGAAAACTCCATGTGATATACAATGTACCGTGGGAGTTTTAATGTTTCGATATATGTTTGATGGAAAGATGATCGAGATTCCAGATATTTCGCTCATACTACAACTGCTCAGCAGCTGTTCCATATCCAAGCTGTATAGCTTTACATTCCTTCTTTGAGATTCTTGTTTTAAATATATACCAACTGGTTATAATCTAATTAACATGACTTTCTAATAGTGCAGAAGGAATGTTACTTAAGGAATTCTAAGAATACAAGTGCATGTATATTAATTTGTAAAATCTGGCAGGTGAACTTATAATCTTCGTACATGTGTTTAAATCAAGTGTAAGCTTCATCGTCAACTTCCATGTTCTATTAAACAGCATAATTCCTCCAGGAACACGGAAGTCAAACACCTGCGTACCCCGGAACACATTTGCTACCATCAATCATGAACGTGCCAGCAAGTTTTCTTAAAAGCTAGATATTAATAAGCAGGCAGTGTTTGATTATAGACCAGCGTGCAGGTTCTAGGGATTGGAAGATAAGCCTGTATTAAACGCCAGTGCGGGATGTGGTTATGCCATAGCAACAGTGCAGTATCTCACGGGCGTAATATCAGCTCGTGTTGCTAGATATGTCCCTCATGATAACCCAAAGTCGTTGAATTTCACTCTCTATTTATATTCCTGTTATCTTCAACCATTAGACACGGCGGCTGATTGAAGTAAGCGAAGTTTCTTTCATGGCCTAATCGGTCCATATCTATTAAACCATATTATACGGTCCTTTTTTTTGTGTAGAAGTTAAGGCTAAACGTCAAACGTCAGTTCTTTGATATAGTACGGCATGCACGTTTTCTGTATATTTGGGCTAGTATTCCACATGGATGTTATTTTCTACAAGACATTAAACAGCCATGCACGGGCATGTCATACGCTATGATGGTGTTTAATACCAGTGAGAACGACATCAACTATCAGAACAATAGGATGCACTCCAAGAAAACGTCCTGTTATACATTGTTATATGCCTACACATTCCAAGAAAGTATACATACACGAATAGACCTACACTACAATTAAACCAATATACGCCACCAGTACACCTATTTACACTACATGCAAGTATACTTACTTCCACTACAATTAGACCAACATCCATTACAATTAGACCTGCGTGCCCGTTGCACGACGCTCTTGTAGGCTACAACTATTGTAACGTCAACGCTTTCTATTGTGGCGGGAGCCCAGTTACAACTATTGTAGCGCTACAAGAGCGTCGTGCAACGGGCACCTGGCCCCCGTTTCACGACGGTGTCCTAACTAGTTAGGTACTCCTAACCTGAGTGTTTCACGACCATGTCACAAGTCATATCCCTTCTTAAATCTTCATCTAACTTAGGAGGTGATAGGCTGGGTCATAACTTTAGGTGCTCACAACTTTAGGAGGCCGTCTTGAAACGGGGGCCAGCTTGCTACATACACTACAATTAGTGTAAAGACCTGCATTACAATTATACCTATATTACAATTAGAGCTGCATATATTACATGCAAGTAGGCTTACATACACCACAAGTGCATCAATTGACCTAAATATAAAAGATACAAGTACAGAAATGGACCTACATACAAGACTAGGCCACCTGAGACTGTAAGTTCACCTGTTGGCACTGTGTTGCCTTCTGGCATTGATCTCTCCCCCCGGGTTATAAAGTTCAATCAACGCTGCATGAGAGAACCGGCACTATAGAAAGATCAGAGGCCGGGCCCGCCGGCTCTTGGACGTAATTATAGACACATGATATTATAATAATACACCTTTTAGTTGCAGAGTATACAGTTGATTCAGCGGTTTTGCACATGTTATTTGCGCTTGGTTTATAGGCACGTTCAGATAGGGCAGCCCCTCTATTATGAGAGATGCACCCTTCTCGTCTGTATACGATGCATAAGATAAAAAAGTTGTTCTCTTCACATCATATTACAGAAACTGGCTAGCTCCATCCGGTGTATGCTAACATACATAATATAACGTATGTAGCATCCGAATGGTTCGTGAAATCTGTCACTGTCACAAGAATGTAGTATCATTTGAATGAATAGATTCATTTGTTATGATAGTTCAATACTACTACTGGAATGCTTTAACGACTTATTAATCAATGCATTCTCTGCATTGAAGAGGTTATTATAAACCTTTAATTATCGCGAATACGAGCTGCGTATACCTGACTGCATGTGAAACGATAAGAATGAGAATAGACACTAGACAGTGTTTCTACGAATACTTCAAATAGTATAACAGGTATGAACAAACACATCAATATGTAATATATCTCCGGTAACTCTTCATTGCAACTATGCCAGATTATTTCCACATCAACTTGTCTGGGAGCAGTATAGTTAACGAGACATATTTTATGTAATTGAAACATAAACATCGTGTTGGCGAGTCAATGTCAATATTATTAAAGAGGGTTGTGGTTGAAGCCCATCCATTAGCAATAGGGGTTACCCTACAATAACCCTGTCACATAAAACCTGAGTTATTATTTCCTGAGCTCCACCCCCTACCCCAATAACACACATCCTATCAGTCTGGGACTCGTTTGTCAAATGTGTCACAAACACTATTTTCCACACATAATTATACGTGCTCATATTGGCAGCTTCCTCGCTAAGTAGCTTTTTATGCCGCACAGTTTCCGGTCGAAATTAACATTAAACCTAAATCTATAATGCAACGTGATAATGTATAGGTATGCAAAGCATCTGTAAGACTGTCCATAACAATGACGAAAAATATACATGTCCTTTGTGAAGCGACCTTAGAAGTATAAGATAATGTTATATGCGTCAGGAAAATAATATACAGATAATGTATAATATATATTGTATAGTGTGATCGACAACTAAATGGTAAATTCAGGGATTGTATCTTGCCCGGAAGAAATGCATATTCCAGTCGAGTTGTGTTGAAATATTGCTAATAAGCCCACGACTTTACGCCACAAGTTCAAAGTTTCTGCCATGTTAGATACCACCGGTGTCATGTTAGATACCACCGGTGTCATGTTTGATCTCGGTGTTATGTGAAGTACATAAACTGGTACCATATTGTGTCATGTGACATTTGTCCCTATGGTAAATGGTTCAATTAATGTGTTGACGACTCAATTTCTCTGTCTCCTATATAGTTTTTGACTAACTGTGTAATCGTAACAGTAAGCAGTTGCTACTGTCACGTTACGATGCACACATAATGAATGATGGTGCGAACCCATGAATAAGCTTAGATAATTACTATTACAACGTTGAATGGTTTGTGAAAGCAATTAGCATGTACTAGTATACTCCAAGAATCAGTAAGCAGTTAAGCTACCGTGTGTGTATAATGAATAAGGATTGTACAGAGCCAAGGCTATACAACTACCTCCACAGAGCAAGACATCCTATATATGTCTCAGTACTGTAAGATGTGTGAACACATCTGTGCATATGCATATAGTATGTGCGGGTATTGCTGGATTATTACCAGAGGCTAATATTCATAATGTTATGTCGGTGTTTGTTGTTGGCTTACGCCACTGTTTGCATACGGCTAACCCTACGAGTGTCCACTTTCAGCCTTGCTATATACCACCGGGTATATACCCCACACCAACCAGATTGACGGTTACTAACAGTTTACCTACAACGTGAGCTAGGACCGCCAATGTTGATTTGTGAAATCTCTGACCGCAATGCAAGCACAACCCTAACAATCTCCTCGGGTTTTGTGTGTCTTCGTGGATGGTGTCGAACGAAGTTCCGACGCCCTAATTAGTGTAATACTAACATGGTGGGTAGCATGGACATTCGCCGAGGTTGTCGACAAATGAAGTGTAAATGTCATGTACTTATTAATGAGTGGATCTGTAGGTCAAATAATAGACAGACACTGATATGTTGACACGTCAGGTAGTATAATATTGTACTAAATCATACTTTGTAAGTATTACAAGCAAATACAGCCAAGTACTGGTTTAGTGGACACCTGACAGTCTACATTCAGTCATCTTGATGGCAAATTCCTATCATAATACGCAGTCATTCCTTCCGCAACCATGTACGTGGCAATAAATATTTGGTTATCTCGTTCAACGGATTTCCAACCAAGCATTATTCAATGCATGATGAACCTGAAGTATACCATGGCAAAACCCAAGCCAGATAGGCCTACGTGTAACGTCGTACCGTATAATATTATCGGCGGTATTAGTACCGTATTTCGCCAAGAAGGACACATGAAGGTACATCCTGATATGGGAGTGCTCGGCAGCACATATCCGGCGGGTGTAGTTCTGGAGATTTCGAGATAAACACCACACGTCGTAATTGTATGTTCTTATGTCTTTGTAAATTCGAGTTGTGTCTGACTAGCACCTCCACGATCTTACCATCTGGTCAGCACCCGCGCCTTCGCGAACAAGTGCTTGCCTAGTTCTAGGACAACATATTCCAGCATAGGGTACGCTCTGAAACGCTCTCGGACCAGTCTGTAGTCATCCTCGCGAAGTGTGCCAGGGGTACCATATGAAGTGAGTCCTGAACGGAATTAAGTACCCTTTGTAGTTCGTTCGATCGTCGATGGTTTCGCTACAGTTCAACTCCATCTCATGACGGTGTGATGTGAATACATGGATCCAGATGTTGTATTAATATGAATCTATTGGTTCTGTGTATTTTAAAATATAATAGAATGGTATCGATCTAACGTGGCCAAATTATATCTGCTAGTGTAGATGTTATGTACTTTAATTACTTAAAATGCAAAGATTAGACATCAAACTTAATAATTATAATAATAATAAAGGTTTATGATAATGATAATAATGAATTGTACATTTAATACTTCGCTAAATCCACGTTCTAAAGCAAACTCAATCGCTACTTGTTATTACCCCAGTCACTAGGTCACTGTGCACTCACTTTTCCTCTCAACTCCATGGGGAGTATACAACCCAAACTGCCGGTTTCCAGACGCTTAAAGGTTAGCATTCGCATCGCCATATCTCATCGTACCTGGTAAACACACTCGGTATATTACTGTTCACCGTATTGCTAACATGGTTGTAATATACGGGATTCCGATGCCAGAACCCAACACCCATCTCATTGCAGTGGTAGATTTCCCGCTGCTCTTGGCATAGGTGGAATCCGCTTGTATACGTGCATTTACGCCGCGGTATATCACATCAGAGTCGGAGACAGAGCTAATATACACTGCAGTCGTTGGCAGCCTCCTGTTGCAGTTTCGGCAACTTCAGGCTATACCTACTGTAGCTTGTTCTGAGTCCACAGTTCACAGCTGCCGACTAACATGTTAGCGTCTTGTCAATTTACATAGTTATCCTTCTCGCGGTGAAATGGATATATTTATATATGTGTGTTTTCCTAGCTCAGATGCCACTCAGCCAATGGGCTCCATACATTATCAACTGACTTCTTCGTCGTAGTTCTTTGTAACGCTGGCAAGCACAGAATGTAAAACATCGCCAACTCTCACTTTCAACCAGTGTCCATTTCCGCCTTGGCCGACCGCTGTCGTGTAAAACTGTCCACCGCCGATGAAGGTCTTCGTCTTAACAATGAATCTGTTAGCTTGTAAAGTTTGACGAACATGGACTTCAAAGACGCCCGTAAACATGATACGTCTAGCTTCACGTAGAACGATTGCACAAGACGAGAAATTTATTTGCTTGTTGAAATGTTAAAATTTGAGGTGCTCGTTTATTATTGGAGTTAATGTGTCTTACACACTACAACGTGAGAAATATGTTGGAGCGCGCCAACCTGTGAAAGTCCCTAGGAAAAAAACGTCGCTGGGGCCTCGCGTCTGTGTTTGTTATCAAAATAGATTTATGAGGCTGATATGATCTTTCTCAAACAAGATTCCGACTAAATGTTAAGCAAATACTGGTGTATTTTCAATCGGAACAGGCACATACATGACACCGTGTAGTGCAGTGTGCTACTAGAAACACGCACTAAATGATCCCACAATGCATCACAGTTCCGGAACATCGGGAAGTAGCATATGTTGACAACATCGTCCAATTTCCTGCGATCTTGGTGAATGAATGTAGAATTTCAGGAAACAAATATGAACGCATGTGGCCACTTTGTGAAGACACCGTCTTGATGCAGACATTACTATTCAGCATTTCTGATGTATCTCAGTCAGAGGCATTGGAATGTATCTCTTATCGTGGGGGCCATGTTGTATAGCGTGTTGGATACAGTATAGCGCTTTGGGGGTGACTATATTATTTGGGGATGGCCATCCTGTGACCCTAGCCCATGTATGATACTTTAGTAAGTAAGTAACTATTACCAACTAGTTAACCTGGTGCAGCTATAGGTTATTTACAGCCGATTTCCTAGGTTTCCATGTTTATACATTTTCTTTGCCTTCAAACGTTGCCACGTCTCGACGTTGTCACGATTTAGACGTTATTTTCAAGGAGTACTCGTCTTGACTGAGAGCCCTTGAGACAAAACACAAGATAGTCGTGTTCAGCTCATGTGTACACAGTCATTGCTTAGCATAGCTCTCGAGAGCCTCTAGTATAGATAGAGCGTTTGGGAAATGCGCTACGTTGCAGCTTGGTCATGCAAATACAAGTAATATATCCACTCTAGTTTGTTTCGGTTCTTCCATTAACGTAAAAAGACACAGTTTACAATTCATTAGACGTGTCTACATTTAATCACCGATATCTTATTAAGCACTTCTACGTTGCCATTTCCCGCCATGTGAAGCGACAACACGTGATCTAGAACCAGTTCTCTCTAGTGTCAACTTCCGGAGTTTGACTGACACGAGAAGCACGTGCTTTTCGCCGCGTGTAGCAGCCTAGGTTCAGCTTGTCAAGGCTCGGGTTTAATACGTCAGGTAATATTGACAGTGTGGTGGGGATTCAATGGTGGCCTTGTCCTACGCGGGTTAACTAGGACAGAAAAGTGTGAATAGTGTGCTTGCTAATAATACTCATAGAATACCTCGTAACTTTAGCAGACACGGGCTCTGGGATAGACTGAGGGTAGCCTATTTCATTATAACTCATATCCACCCCTGATATGAATGAAATTCATTTATTCATTCTAGACATTCGTCTATGATACTGAAATATTATTATACAGGAATATCTGAAGGAAAGCCGGACTTGTCAAACTGTTTACTCGTAATATCTTAATACCTGCAATTTATCACTTTTGAGTTTGTTTTGATATCCAGGGGATCTTTAAGTGACAGAGGCGACTAAAGTACTCTCGTGCAGTGTGTGGTGAATGATACTCTTGACGCGAGGTCGCTCTGGGATACGGAGGAATTCCGATCATCTTTGATATTATTATCTGCAGAACTTAGGTGGACTAGACAGTCTTATATACTACTAAATGATTAGCTAGAGGGATGTTCGATTTGAAATGTTGTATTAAATACTTCTTTGAATTTATATGTTATACAGTTGTATGTTCACCAATATGCGGTGCGACTTTATGGAAGAAATTACACTGGTTGTAGCCTTGTGAATATCGTTTAAATAAGCCAGTTTTTATTTAATCTCTTAAACCATTTTTTTTTTGCACGTTGAACTTGGTTCGAAGCACTATACGCAGTATAAATAAGTATTTCTACGTGTCATAAGAATTCGGAAGTGTGCTTCATGTTTTGATTCATGTATCCAATCCACTCTAATCCGTCTCGAGAGATGACCAGCCAATAATTTACGACGCCTTTATAAGTTATGTCAGAATAACTGACATATCGATCTGATAAATCACGTCTAGTTTTATTACATCTCTTAAATCTCGCCATTTACCGTCTCCGAGACGTCTCTGAGACTTCGTTATCAGGTCCTGGTCAAATCACAATAAAATGTTGTCGGCTACAAATCACTTTCACTGTCAACAGCGCTCGGTATACACTGGGACATTTTAAGTCAATTCAACGCATGCTTTCTCTCCTCACCCTGCTGGTCTATTGTTCCAGTTTCGTGGTGGTCGACGTGTATTTACAACTGTTTCTGTTTGAAATTAAGCCATGTGTAATTGTAGTGCAGATCTGATACGACTTGACAGCGAGGTTTAATTGTTTTTGTTGGCAGTAGTACACGTGTAATGGAGGCAGTGTTCTAGGGTTGTTGTTGTTCCCCGGTTGTTGATGTGCCGGGGTTGTTGTTACGAGGTTGTTGTGCTTCTTCTGGCATGTGTTTGGTTGTTGCTTGTTCTTGTAACACCTCGTTGGCTGTAATAAGTACCAGTCTGGAGAGATGGTCAGAGATAAAGATTGCTTCTTCCGTGTCTACTGTATATATAGCCTACAAAAGGTCTTCCACTCGGTGTTTCATTTGGAAGGGAATACGTGAACCATAAACGTAATGCTGGGGTCTAGGCTTAAGCCCAGAAGCTGGAAGACTTTGGATGGTTTGAGATGGAATCTCGGTAGAATCACATGTTTTATTGGGTAATGGAAAACCTGCATTGCCGACAAAGTAGCATTAAGGGGATATAATCATTCGGAAGATCATCAGCAGCACACGTACTGTTGACAAATGCTTACAAAAATACATTACATATTCTGTTTGTTATTTATATTCATTACTCAAAGTTTTCTCGTTTTATTTTGCCCCAATTCACAGTCTTTTAATAGTTCACATAATCATCATAAATGAATAGAAAACGTTCTAAGCAATTTCAACTCTATGTATTGATGTAAACCCAATACTAGGATTCTCGATTAGACCAGAATACTATTTGTTATAATAATATATACTGTCTTGCCAACCCGTGGGGTCAGACTCTCGTCTCTGACCCTTACCAGAGGTCAACAGGGGTCACGCAGTAGTAATCCGGAGAGTAAATACTCCCAATTGTCTCCCTTGACGAGATTTCGCCCACTTCTCGTGCTTTCCCGAGGTTTATACAGTTCATCGTGACCACCATTCATAGTATTTACATATAATACAATTACTTCGCTCGTATAATATTAATTCGTTTTATGTCTATCAAATACATCAAATATTATCTTTCATGACCACCGCAAACAGATTTGTCTTATTTTTTATTCTGACATTCAGATAATATGAAGAGTGTATTTACTTTCTTGATATCCATTGAGTATCATTTTGTACAGGTACACTGCATACTAAATGAGTGCATCATTGATAATGTACACTCATGCTTAAAGTATGCATCTAGTTTGCTTTGAAGCCGTTGATGATGGGAATTACCGTACATGTATCATAGTTGTTGTGGTTTGGCCTCCCACAATGTGCATCTCTCTACTAAATCACTGAACTACTTACTATGGAAAGCTTCGCTGAGCAGAAATCAATATTGAATGCAGAATTTACAATTTCATTATTTGATTATTATCGTCATTATTTCGTTAAAAGTACATTCAATCTCTAATATGTGTGTTTATATAGTACTTATTTCGTACAGTGATGATTATCGTACAGTTATAATACCGTTAGCCATGCCAAATGCTTTGATTACCGCGCATTATCACCTTATTTACTTACACAGATACATTTACTTGTACATAGTATTGCCGTATTAACTGCCTTTCTTTTGTATAGAGCGGTGATTGCCATAATCAGTAAGCATTATTCTTCCTCAGAGAACGTTATTTATACTACTAACCCAGTTTCTTTTAGGATTCCGTTCGTGTATCCACTAAACGCGGACTAGAAGCAAGAGCAATCGGGAACTATATCTAAATAGCCAATATAAACTGTCGTTTCTGATATGCGTTTGGTATCTATCTTTCACTTATATCCACTAAGAGACCATATCATCGCTCGCGTAGTGATCTGGATATCCTTTCACGGAGATCTCTCATATCCACTATGAGACCATAGCGCTCGCGTAAGTGCATGATGGAGACGGCTACAAGAGTCCTTATGGTCTCGTAGTAGATTCGGGAAGTAGCTTCGGGAAACGATATCTGCAGGAGATGGATAGATACGAGAGCGCTACGTTCCTTTAGTGGGTGCGAGAGCGTCTTGAAAGTATTATCAATGACCACCGCGTACTAGTACCGTATTTCTATTGTGGGGGTAGGTCTCATGGGTAGTGGCAGTGCCAACCACAATAACCAGCGGTATTAGACATATGAAACATATATAACCAGACCGATTGTTTCAGGCCCGTTTGAACACACACACACACAAACCACAATTGTAAAATATTCTGAGAGATTAAAGAAACGGGACCTATAATATATGCATTAGTCACGCTTATTCGTGAGACAGGAACGCCCTGGTAGTTTATTTGGGGGTTAAAGAGCACGATTACATTGCAGAGAGCCTTAAGAAAGTTTTGTTCTGATGTTGCCAAGGCAAACACTACATAAGTGAAGGCAATTCTCTGTTTAGCATTGGTCAAATACCTACTTAAACGTACAATAGTGTCTTAACACTTTATGGATTATATAGGGTTTTTGACGTCAGAATCTGGACATGAAGGGGGGCCCTTCTATGCAAAGCTAATATACTTGAATGTGAAGGAGGGTGCTCGTGTTGGTTTTGCTAGTGATATGTATTTATACAGCGTATATAAAAATAATCTTTCCTGTTTGAGAAACTGATCCGTTAATTGAAGGGAATTTAACGCTATTTTCAATCGATGATTATTAGAACGCAGAAAATTGTCCTAGTATATATGGACCCGTAGGAACATTACCAACTACAAAGTGTCGTGCTAATGATGGCGAATATCTTTTGAGAATATGGAATACACTAGATATGTCATTAGACCCTACGAATATAAATCTAGATTCCGTTTAAGCTCATTTGAAAGTAACAGCGTACCAAGAAGAAAGTTTCCGTTATTTACAATTCGTTAACGTATTTTTCGCGGTTATTTAAGTCTTACACCACTTCCGGTCAGCCGCCAACACTGAATACTCGGGATTTATCACTTCTCTGTCGTGTTTGCTTAGCTTTATTGCATTTGAAACGAGACTTTATCTCTGTATTGATATGTCCTCTTGCAAGGTCGAGTATCGACACGTGAAAGGTTTCGGGTTGGGTAGATGGTATGGATCAGTTTCTCCGAGCAACCAAATCGCCACCATCTTGTGACAGGTAATCATGACGGATTGGGTGCAGGAGTGGGACTTGTTGGCGTTTGAGCTTATGAACAAGCTAACATTAATTCATTGTCTTTCTGTGAATGGCCACACCTCCCTCAACTTACATGAAAGCCCTAATAGACACGTTGCGATGACATACAGAACAGAACAGAATTATATTGTCATATAGAGAGGTCGATTAGCAAGATTGGGGTAACGTTTAGACTCGCATCATTGTGATAGTAATCTGACTCGGCCTATAAATGTATAACTATATTTATCACATAACATAGCATGTTTGAGTGCAATAACACCCATGCAATTAATAATAAATATTGCACTAGTGCATGTAGGTTCCTTGTCTAAGTTGCGTTAACGCACGCTTGCTGCCTCACAGGCATGTGACAGGGCACCAGTCAACACGAGCGTGCATCTGCACGGAC
>JAUTBV010097966.1:0-33841 GCA_032361325.1 Lepetodrilus fucensis
CTGAGTAGCAGTGGAGTTACAACCTGAGTAGCAGTGGAGTTATAACCTGAGTAGCAGTGGAGTTACAACCTGAGTAGCAGTGGAGTTATAACCTGAGTAGCAGTGGAGTTACAACCTGAGTAGCAGTGGAGTTATAACCTGAGTAGCAGTGGAGTTACAACCTGAGTAGCAGTGGAGTTATAACCTGAGTAGCAGTGGAGTTACAACCTGAGTAGGCCAAAAACAACATTGAGTGGCAACAGTTGCTCATTGTAAGTTGTATAAGGAAGCACTGGGCTTATAACTTAGAGGATGCACTGATGATGAACTATATGGTATCATCCTCACCTATGTTCAGCAGCCGGTATAGAAAAGCCTGCAATAGGGCAGCCATAGTAGTTCCTAGCAGTGGTAATGGCCGCTATCGTGTCAGTGCCCTGGAAGTTGACGAGGTGCCCAGACCCCCCAATACCAGCAGACTGGAAAACAAGATGAAATGCTTATTGAGGGGTGAGAACCCACAGTATCCACGATTGATTGAGTGAGTGAGTGAGAATAATTTTTTTTATATCACAGCGGGAATTTTTCACCCATGATGATTAATATTTGATAATATTATAAATGTCTCAAGATCAAAATGGATTGTGGTAAGACACTTTCACCTCGGTTGTCCTGGTTTAATTTTGAGCGTCTACATTAAGCGTCCTTTATTTTTGGGCTGTGAGATGGTTTAACATGAAAAACATGGCAAAATAGTTTGCATTATTATTATACATTTATATAGCACAAATATCCAGAATAACTGCTCAAATGTGCTTATTACTGCGGTCAACAGATCTGTGCACTCAAATTCCTAATATACATGAACTATTATTATAATATGTATCCAGATTTTGCGGCGTACGTACACAAAACTGTTGTCTGATTACTGAAGATTATAATAATATAGATATCCATCCAGGTTTCGTACCTCAACAGATGTCGAACCTCTAAATCCAAAGTCATGTAATTTGAACGGCAGTCCATCCATGTTGTCAGCCGTCTCGTTCAAATATTTGGCAATAATTTCCTTCTGACAGCGTGAATTTGTGGCAACGGTCATTGGATACCATACTTGTACCAAAAGTGTCTGAAAACACACGCAAAAATCCATTACAATGCAGACAATTCAATTACAATACAAACTTTTCATTTTTTAATTGAAAAAAAAATATATATATATATAATAATAAAAAATAATTAAAAAATATTGTTATAGATTTCCCTAAAATGCACATTTAATTAGTGAACAAATTAGTGGCTAAATTGAGCCCTAGTATATATATTTTGTGTAAGGACATGGTACTCGATAATAAATATAGTTTGATAATGGAGGACTTGTATTGCAACCTACCTCAAAATAATTAGTGAGCCAGAAACACTTTGGATCAGTATTTTCCACAACAAACAGAACATTTTTGTATGGCACCACGGTGCCCTCTGGAATGGCTCGGATGCGCAAAGGGAGGTAACCTTTGTGTTCCTGAAAATAAACAAGTTATGAATACATTAGTATGATATTATGAGTAAACATATCAATGTTCAATATCTTAAAATTAAAATAAAGTAATTAAATAAATTAATAATAATAATTAAATTTTTTATTGTGGAAGCAGTTCTTCAGTGCAGAATTTGCACTGTATTTTAATTCCATATCAAAATCAATCCTCAAATTATGATAATATTTTTTTCAATAATTCATTTTGGTCAATGGTGTGACAAAAACGCTTTGCAAAAAATGTGCACCCTATTTTCATCTTAAAAATAACCATAATTCAAAGCATTATATATGATCCTATCCTAATCGCTGATCCATATCTCTATAACATATATTCGGCTATGTCGTACCTCGAGAATGTAAGTCCATCCTTCTTCATTGAAATTATCCCTCCCAAAATGCGCTGCGTACAACTCTTTGGCTTCTTGTATTTTTTCCTTGGTCACCACGCATCCCACCATCCATCTCTTGAGGATGTACTGCAAGCCGTAGAAGACCGTTGACGCGAACTTGCCACCTCGGCTCTCAAAGTACGAACAGACAACAGTGGTGTCTTGAGGGTACTGAAGGTGATGTGTCACCTGAAATAATGATAATAAATTACAGCAATTACTACTAAAAGCAATAATTATATATTATTTATTCATATACAGTAGACCTTGCATATAACATACTCATTGGGACCGGCTATTTTTGTCCGTTATATGCGAAGTCTGTTATACACATATGCCGTAATTAGCATTAGACGGGACCGGGACTTCAGATTCAGTCCGTTATAGGCGAGTGTCCGGTATATGCGAGCGTCTACTGTATATATAAAAAGGTACTTCCTTCAGCATGGTGTTGCAACAATTATTATTTATTTTATCATTGTCATAATACTTTTGTTATGTTGGGATAGGACAATAGTTGTTTCCAGTGGGTAGGCAAAACTTTGTAAAATCTAATACTTTATTCAAACAATTTATCTTTTATCTAATGTAATAATGGAGCACTTGAGAATACACCAAGTATGAAACACAGGGTCTTTCATTTATTTCATTTTATATAGGATAAAAATATCTTCTGGTGTCCATTCGGACCCCCTCTATCGTACGCGGGTTAAAATTGGTGGGAATTGCTCTTCAATGATTTATTTCATGATTATCCCATTTTCCATGTACATGTACTCTGATAATTTAATCAAATCCAATTTGTATGTTATTTTATTATGGAACGATTCTGTTTACCATTCAAAACAAGATATTTCTCCTTGAATGACACTATTGTAATATTCTGTTGGGTTTTTTTCTGATCCTATTTTTATACTATTTTATTTTCATAATATGGATCTATTTTGTTTATTTATTGAAAGATATATTGTGCCGTTGTTATGCATATCATTCCTGTTGTTGGCGGCTCATATTTCTAAGTGAGATTATTGGGAATCAAATGTTCACTATTATATCTGTGGAGTGTTGGGTATTGTAAGTACACTGTAATCTCTCTTGATTATACTTTTACTTATAGAAAGTGTGCAATGAATGAGTACTTATCAGCTTCAGAAAGTGTTCAGCTTTCTATCTTTCCCTGTAGAAAGACAGTGACTGCATGATGTCGTCTTTAAAATGGCTTGTGCTAACTTCAAATGACTTGTGCTAAACTTCTCATTGCTCTGTATGAATCCTTCCTGAATAGCCTACTGGTATTTGTGTGAGGCACTGAGACATCAATGAGCTATTGCTGGTGCCGATAGTCCAATCAGATGCATTCAAAAATCACACTCTTGTTGCTGATCACAACTTCATTTGGAGAATTTTCGCAACACATTTATTTACACTGTAATCCTAGACTAGTGGATGTGGTGAATTTGCTGTCAATTCCTCAAATGTTAAATGCCTTGTTATAATAGTGAATAGGAACATGATTGGTGAACAAATCTGGTTGTGATTTTTTCAAAATGCAATCCCAATGTATTTAACTTGATGATTGTGTCTGTAGATTGCCATGGGATGCATGACTTGTATAATAGAAATATAATAGAAAAATGTGTAGTATTGACATAGTGTCACATACAATGAACGTATTATTACTTTAATACTCTTTATACTAGAAAGAAAGAATAGTAGTAATAATAAATATTAGATAGAAAACTGTTTCCAGATAATACGGAAAATAATGTACAGTAGTTTATCTTGAGGATAAAGTAGCTTCCATTTATCATTGTTGTATCTCTGATAAAACGATTCTTCTCATGCCATTCCAGTTTGTCTTTTACCGGTTTTTGAAAACTATTAGTAGCTATATAATCAGAATAATTACCTGTACTTACTAACCAGCAATTGTAATTTTTGCAATGTAGTACTGTACAGTTGATGTGTTTATTACTCTGAAAAGCTTACAGTAGTTTTTGTTCAAATACAAATGTATTTTTGTATGGTTTAGTCTTGGTGCAATCAATCACGGTGAAAAAGTTGTTTAGCAATAGTCGTAGCTAGATTTTACTTGTTCTTTATCAATGACTGTTGAATATTGTTTATATCCAGATCCACTACTATACAGAAAAATATTTTTATATCTCATGTGCATGCATCTGATGTCCGATTCTGAAGGTGTGCTTTGTAATCATGTGAATTTTTCTTGATTACATAAATGAAAATTGCATACTGAATTGATTGTATTTTTTATATGCTTATTCTCTCCAAATACAGGAGAGTATTTCAGCCAATTAGTGATGTCACAAAGTTATTCTTAAATGGCAGATTATATTTGGGTAAAAAAATGCCATGGGTCTAGTCACATAGCAAACGCCATACTATCTGGTATCCTGTTGACAATACAAAGACAACAAGTGGGATGATTGGCAAAACCTGTATTTCAATTCCAACGGAAGTCATCAGTATACAAAACCAGAACTAATTGTGTGCAAAACATTGCTGTGAATGTAACTTGAGGTGGAAATAACTACAAACACATTCTCATTACAAGTATCAATAAAACTGTTGATTTACACGGGTACGAACACTGGGTGTATTGGGCCCAGGGAGCAGTCATGATGGATTCAATGCATCAAAATCGTTTCGTGAAACATTGCAAACAATGGCTGAAAAGAAATGTCAATGCCGTTTTATACATGTTTTTAAAATAGTGGATATTTAAAGAGACAGTAAAATCAAAGAATATCCATCACACTTGAAAGCTAGACGCTAGCTGCATTTCCTTTGTCTAAACCCAGCTAGCCGATTTTTCTGGTTCGAGAATATGGTCACACGACTGCAAAAGTGCACACACAAAAACTCAACTGACTTCCCTCCAGCCAAAATGTGCCGCAAATACTGGCGCAAGCTAGCTAGAAATAAGCCAGTTGGCTTGCAAATAAAACAGTCTATAGCCGCAGGAAGTGACGTAAGCGGCATATGCCGTACCTAGCCGGCTAGGACATATCAAGCAGCCCTACTATTGTACATTGACTGGGTGGGATGTTTGCAATTGAGAAACAAACAAAATTATTATTCATAGATTTATATAGATACCGGTATTGAAAAATCGAATGGCTAAATAATTAAATTAGAGACTAGAAATCTACATATCGTAGCTGATATTTATACTAACAACAAAAGATAAATATGGAATAAAACAATATTCAAAGTTTGCACCATCCTGTTCTTTAGTGCACTGAAGAATAGCTACACCCTGATAACCTTTCATACCTAAAGCATTAATGATCAAAGTCATGTAATGCACTAATCATTTGCTATTTAATATACAACATGGAAAAGGGTGCCTTATTCCTTTTTCACAATGTCATAATAAAACTAGTTTATCAAAACATAAAATTGCAGTCATATCCCACACATTTTTAACTATTTAATCGCTACAATTAAACCTCATCAGTTAGAACGCGCTAAACATTGTGCAATGTCTTTGATCTTCATACAAAACAATAAACTGTCCATACTGGGAAAGTTATCAACTGGAAACAGTGATCAAAATAGAGCCCGTCCGCACGCCCGCGACAGGTTATTTTCAGCGAGGAGTGGTAAAGTTTTTGCCTTGCCCGCCCGCATGTCGTGCTGTTTTTTGTTTGTTTTTTTAAGATGTATATAATCATTCACTGGCCAACATGTATGAGGACAGGTAACTTCTCAGACTTAACCAGTCCTCATGTCTGGCAGTGACATTGCTGGAGTTTTATACACTGCTAGAAATGCCTCTGCACAAGCAATGCCGAAACCAAACCAAAAATATCATTTTCACAGTGTAAAACATCAAATCATGTGAAAAATATTATTATAGCCTAGAGAAACCAGCACTTTGTTATCCATAAAGCCTGTTGTAGTGATTGTAACTGAATGATTCAATGACTGCAGATATAATACACTTCTTATGACATGGAATGATGAGAAACGAAACGCACAATGAAAATTGAATTTGCATACATAAGAGTATTATATATATCATCCTTCAGTTTGACTTTACTAGTTCTAGAAATGTCTTGTACATGAGAGTACTATTAGTTTTCTTTCATTAACTAACAAGTAATTACATAGTTAATATGTGCTGTGCTGTGCATACTATTACATGTATATCACATGACAAAGTAGTCTAGTGTTTCTCCTGCATGACCAGACAGATAGAAAACTGGAGACGTAACAAGGAAGGCACTGTCGTTACATAGAAAACAATGTCAACAAATATTCCACCAATACACTATTCGAGAACGATTTCATGCTCAGCTCAACGTTTTGGTCACAAATCCCAATACAAAATTTCAGTTGAGGATGAAATCATATTAAAAGTTTCATTCATAATGTTGAGGATAGGGACACAATCTAATCGAAAGATTTCAACTTTGGCTCATATATTTGGAAAAGTCAGTCGCCGAGACTAACATGATATGAGGGGAGCTTTCTAAAATCAATTGGACCAAAACTTACTTTGAATACTGCATACTTGTTATACAGTACTTGCTGTGACTTCCCTGTGACTGCCATATACTAATAACTAGTTTATCGCCCAATACTGGCTTCCACAGTACAGACCGCCAGTAGAAGATCAAACTAGCAAGTTAGATCTAGTATATTCTCCTTAGATATAATATAATGGAATTGTTTGTTCTTTTTACGTTTAAATCAAATCAAAATATTAAATGTTACTTATATGCTGATTATCTGTAAAGATAAAGACAAAATAAAGAATTGAATTGAGTACTAAGGACTCATAAGGAGAACTCATTATTTTGATCAGGTCAACTACTACTAAATCACATCATTTAATACTCCACTTATTTTAGATTTACATGTACTCGATGTATTCAGATTCAAACAGTACGTTGATTTTGGCACTAATACCATGTGTCCATACAAAAAGCAACACTTGCATACATTACAAAATGTTGATTGCATGACATGATTGGGTAAGATATCTAAATTTGAATAGCCTATGACTGAAAACATTAACATACAAATAATCAAATGATACTGGAAATACAGTATCATCTAATAATAAACGCAATATAAAGAAGAAAAGTGAATAACAAGAATGCTGTTATACTACTTGAGTACTTTCAGTCAACTTTGAGTACAATCAGGTGTATTGAACAGAATAATTATGACGAGTACGAAGAAACAAACCTTTGGAGTAACTACAATACAACCAAAAATTAAAAGCCAAACTGTAATAATAGATGATACACTATACAAATGCATATTACTAGTATTGTCATAAATTGATCACACAAAGTTGATATTTCAATATGGCTACTATGCCACATCCAGATTTTGTCATATTCTAATCAAACAAAACAAACATTGATTCATATAAGACATTACATGAGCCTACTTGCGCCATTATTTGAAATACCAGCCAAGATTATAATACCCATCGACTAAGGTTAAAATATGAAAACTCAACAAATTTATTCATGATTGTGTGACCATTATCTTTGGAAAAACATCTATGGTCAACTTCAGCAAGAAAAACTATGTCAGGCATTTTTCAAAGAAAATTAACAGGTTGCTTGAAACTGGAATATTTATAAGAAATATTTAAAAAGTACATAAATTATACCGGTATGTCCTTTCGGACAATTGACTAAATCAAATTTATAATATTTTAATAATATAAAAAAATTACTGGCACTTCCCTTCTTCAGTTAGCAGAATAAAAATATTTCCAACCACATAACTTGGCTTATATGTACCATCAGTTCTACATAATGGGAGTCATCTCAGATCAAGGCTAGCAACTTTCCAATATATCTGAAGTGTCAATTTCAGATCTGATCATAATGAGATTGTAAATCTGATGAATTATCTCCCCTCAATTGACATAAAAGTTCACAATGCATTTTGTCATACCTTACCTTATAAATACAAAAATAATTACCGGTACCCTAAGTTCCATACTTATTCTGGTTATTGTGTGGTCAAAGTTCAAACATTATTTTGTTTTATAAAAACAAAGAATTAGGACAAAAGGCATCCTCTAAAACACTAACCTGACTACACTAACCTCTGTCAAATACCCTAGGATCACGGTCTATATAGAACTCCGTTTTCTACTACTATTAGCCAGTTTGAATATTTTAATAAAGTATATAAGCAACCAATCAGAGACTAGACATGCGACAGGTGCGTGAGGCGTATGTGAGCTCTTGTAGTGATACACGCGAGATATGCAGAGTTTTTTCAGAGTTATCATTTCAAAATGTCAGTAGTCTAGTTGAGTGGTGTTGAATTAAATCAGCGTCACAATCATAGAAATATTATAGTATCCTAATCTGTTTGCTCAACCTACATGAGCTAACAATGTAGCTTTTTTTGTTTTGTTTTATTTTACATTTGGGGTTTAGATTCACTTTAAAAAATCCTCCATTTCTATCACAGCTTTTCAGATTACCACAGGAGGAAATCTGCAATATTCGTAGTGCTGAAATGTTGCAGTAAACCTGTAACCACCAGCTGGAACTGACGGACGTTACCAGGAGGAGAACTGTATTGCCTCGGCATATGACTAGTGCATCCTGTCATGATCGTGTTGGAAAGGTAACTTTCACAAACATAGATGCCAGGCTACCAGGACAGGATTAGATTCCGAAACTGAACATTCTACAATTGCATCACCACCCACACTACTAATAATGTAATCATTTCGTATTTATAGATCAATGGCAAGACATACTGAATCGTATTTATATAAAAAGTGTCCAAACATCCTTTCTAAATTGTACGATGTATATGCATATTATAAAACTAGTAAGTACCATATCATACCCCATATCATACTCTGTGAATATAAACATTATAAACCGTATACATTCCTAATAGACCATAGATTACAATAATAGCCAACATATTTTATAACATGTCTTAAAACTATTTTCATTTGGAAATTATGCAGATTTGATTCATCCCTCTTAAAATGTACATATATTGTATACCAGAGCTCTAGATAAGCTGCATGTTGTAAGTAATTATACACAGGAACTGCTGTACTGTTTTTACTGTAATTAGATGTGTATCAAATACGAAACAAAAAATGTAGTGAAAACAGTTAGTGGTAATACAATATCTGATAATCAACTGGGTATCATTTCTCATATCCACTACAAGACAAAATGCCCATGTAAGTGTATAATTGCCATGTATTAGAAATTACTACGCGAATCCTTATGGTCTTGTACTAGATGAGAGCTTCAAGAAACAATACCCTGTTGCATAATCGACTATAAAATCATTTATTAACGACTGTTGATAAGTTGATAGGTAAAATACTCATTGCACAAAAGGCTTATGGAGAGCTCTGACATAGATGAACACACTATTCTAATAAACGGGAACAATCCATGTAAATAATGATAATCCACCATGTTGATTGCAATGGTCGATGGCTACAGTACATCCTGGCTATGCAAGACACTTTGATAAGAAAAATAGCCTCTCCGAGTAGTATGCAGTACAGTATGACAACAAAGGAACATGATCATGAACGTACAAAGTAACATGAGAATATCTAAATGAGATTAAATCATAAACCTTCAAAATATTCAAAAAAACGGCCAATTAATAAACAACAAGTGTAATTTACGTTCTACATTCAACAAGGCATGTTCCAACATGATTCTGAACATCTTACAAAACACAAGTCATTTTTCTTGCTACCTTGGCACTTTTCATGTTCAAAAACAGATCAAGCAATACTATGATTTACATTTTGTCGATTGTTCATCCGGCTCATTCTGATTTGGCATATCTACAACAGCATCAGATGTGGTGGCTTTGCCATTCTCAACTTCTTTGTCATTCTCATCTTCTTTGTCATTCTCAACTTCTTTGTCATTCTCAACTTCTTTGTCCATCTCAACTTCTTTGTCATTCTCAACTTCTTTGTCATTCTCAACTTCTTTGTCCATCTCAACTTCTTTGCCATTCTCAACTTCTTTGCCATGCTCAACTTTTTCTTTCTCAACATGCTCCGAGTTCTCGTCCATCTTGCTCTCAATAATTAATTTCTCATCCTTAACTTTGCCATTCTCTTCATTTTCTCTGACTTTCTCCTTTTTTTCAATCTTTTCACTTGCAGCATTCAAACATATCACTTTGGAATTGACTTTTGGACTCTTTTGAAACACGATCTGTCCCTTGACCCCTTCAGTCGGAGGGAGCACCACCCGATAAGGGTGAGGGACGCCGTCGTCGCTGCCAGAGTCGTCGCTGTGAGTGTGGCGCCGCTTTCTGGAGGAGTGACTAAGCACATCATAGAGCCGTGGGGCATCTGGCATTACCCTGCAGACATAAACATTTTCAAATGTCATACTTTTATGCAATGAACACATGAACAGGGCATCCTACACTACAAGTTAGCATAACATAATTATGATCATCAATATTGTCATTGACAAACCAGCAAACTAGGTTATAGTTAAGAGTGAGTGAATATGGAGTTTAACGTTGCTGCGGGAATCTTTAACTAATTTGCGACAAAGTTATCGTTAGTATATGGTATCTATCACACCAGATGTTAGTGTTAATACTCAGGTCTCAAAGTTAATTTTTTTAACAAGAAGCCAAATGGTTCCCGCAGAGTCCATTGATAATAATCTGATAATCAGTGAAATATTGGTTGCCAAATGCAAACTTAAGTAGCCATGGCGACCAAATTAGTTGCTAAACCGAGCCCCAATACTACAGGTGGATACATTTGTAAATGTATACAAACCTCCTCAATATGATCACCGCCCGTCTAGCCACGACATCCTGAGGCCGGATACAGTGAGTGATGTCATCAGCTGCATACCCACTGAAACACCACAAATAATTGTAAGAATACAATGTATTTCGAGTGGATCTTGTTGTGTTGTGAAAAGAACTTTCTCTCAACTTAAAAAATGTACATGCATGGAGTCAGGTTGAATAAGTGAACATTTCTCATTTTGAATTTGTTGACAGATTTAATCCAGCTGTAAGAATAAGCTGAGAGAAGGTGAGAAGCTCAAGTGTTTGACATCTGCGCATGACTATTGCATAGAAGGCTTATGGCTGGTGTGTGTACATTAGCGCCGCAATGACACTACCTGACCATAAACATGCTGTTAACCTGTCCATTGCATTTTTATCAATGACTGACACGTAACAACAATTACTCTCACAGAGCAGTGGAAACCACTACAAATCTATAATTTTATAAATGTGACATAAAAACGGTAACACCAGGGGTGCGTTCAAGCTAGAATACGTATTGATATGTATTGCTATAGAAGCCGTTCAGCCAGCACGCGTAATACTTTTCACTATGGGTCTGGAGGCTGTGCGCTGTGTAGGAAAAGCAATACGCACAAAGCCGTTCCAACGAGCAATACATGTAGGGAAAAGTATTGTATTCATGTACTGTAACGGTAAAAGACTTATATTACACGCTCTACGCGCAAAGGTAACTTGCGCGGAATCAAAGTCTGCGCGGAAATTGAAAACCTAAGCGCGGAAATTGAAAACCTAAGCTTTGCTCATTGATTGAAGCGACAGTGGTAATCGTTTGCGGTTTTACAGTCACGTGGGTTTATCAAACCCGGTGTTTTCGGCTCTCATAGACATAGTGATGAAGTGAATATACCTGGAATAATTATGGCACTAGGCAATCTAATTATGTGCTATTTCACTATTTCACTAGTGTTATGTTTTTAACATGAGAACGTATTTCCTGTCGATGAATCACAGCGGTTTCTTCTCACCTAATCTTGTCAACATTGATAATCAGCTGACAATAGGAAGCCTACTCGAGGTAGGTGAGGCAACTTGCTCTATTCATTGTTAATTACTTGATGTAATCCTATATGAATTGGCCTTTGCAACTGCTTATGTTTGTACTTTCCGGCGAACATTCTATACGTGAGTGAAAAGTACATAGAATATTTATTTTTTATGTTTTGCAATGCGCGGAAATTGATTCTTGCATATTTTACAGTATTCTAGCTTGAAGCACCCCAGGTGGAACGCTAATTAGCTTCTGCACATGCATGACCTTGTACAGCAAATAAAGTGAAATTAGTGAAAGCTATCTGTGTATACCTCAAGACAGTTACGCATCCACGGGGGATGGGCAGCGTGAGAACTGGCTTGGACACACGAATAGGCTTGAAGGAGAACCTGCACCCAAAGCTGAGTGCACTGGCACTGAAGAAAGACACTGAAACGATCGGTCGGTCAAAGATATGCGGTGGATCAATGTGCGAGACGATGCATCCACCGGGCAGATAGTCGTTGATCACAGCACTGTTGACGAAGCCCCTTGGAATTATGTTGTTTTCGTACAATGGATTGATAACCAGTTCTTCTATCCACTTTGGAACATCGTCCACATCTCCTTTGGGATACAGCCTCTCTTGACCAGGCCCTTTCTTAGCCATCTGACCCCCGTACGTGTAACCTTCGCCAAAGAAATACTTATTTCTCAAAGGAGCGCGATCCACGGTGTGATTTTTGTACATGCCAAGCTCAGCCTCATTGACAACATCATTTATTCTCTTCTCGATTTCAGCACATTGCTGCTCAGAAAACAGGCGGCGTTGCTGAATGCTTCCATTTAGTTTTTGCAATTCGTGCTCGCTTTCTTTGTAATTATTACTCTCGTACTTAGATGACGGCTGATAGAAATCTGAATACATCGTGTCATATTCACTATTCGAATTGCGCTTCTTTTGCGATTTATGATGTTTAGAGTGATGTTTCAGCTTGTGTCGCAGATCTACTACACCGTCGTCGGCCATCTTGCCGGATTACTACCCAGAATGCAGTGGGGTAAACAGTAGAAACGCGCGAAATCTCACGTTCTTTCTCGCTGAAGTTGTATCATTAAAAGGTCATACGAGGACACAACGCTAAAGTAGTCACGTCGCCGTCATTTATCATTGTTTCATTGTTTGATTAGATAATTATCACTCCCACAACAAATTAATATTACTTTTAACATATTTAATATTGATTGAAATCACACAGATGAGATTGTGTCATGAGATTAATTGTACCAATTTCTCAAAATATTTGTAAGTAGAGTCGAGCTCCTCTGACTTAAAATATTATTATTATATGTATATATGTATAGGCTACCTTATAAGATCTAGCTGCAATGTAGACAGATAAATAATACAGAATCAATAAATGCGTACAGCAGTTGGCCACATTGAAACAATATTATTCTGACAGATTCAGTTAAACAAAAACAAACAAAAATCTAATTTAGAACATGCTTCATTTAATTATTCATTAGATCATCTGATATTATATTAATTCGGGACTGACCAAAAAAAAGTAAATATTAACGTACATATATGTTTTCCTTATCTAGTTTGAGATTCCTCTAACGTTACCTGCATGCTGGACATATGAGACTTTTTATATATGTATATCCAGGGTGAGACTTTGTATATGTATATACAGGGTGAGACTTTTTATATATGTATATCCAGGGTGAGACTTTTTATATATGTATATCCAGGGTGAGACTTTATATATGTATATACAAGGTAACCCTGGATATACATATATAAAAAGTATCATATGTCCAGCAGGTAACGTTAGAGGAATCTCGAACTACACTAGGCCTATCTATGTTAGTATAGTTTATTTTATAACGAAACGTACGTAGCATAATTTAATATTCTGATGCAATATAATATCATAATATACCTGATACGGATAGCATATGTCGCACTATATACTATTTCCTGATGATGTGACGAATAGCCCTACGAGTGAATTACGTTATCATTCCCCTTATATTTTTTTCGTTTTCAAAAGCTAGACAGATTTATACAATTCCATTAATTATGTCCATAGAATTTGTTTTATTTTACTTTATTATAATTGGATGAATGCGTAGCATATGTAGGCCTACGTTCTCAAAATAACGATGCGTGAAACCTTTTAGCTGTGGTAGGCCTATGCATGTAATGCCTTCTTCCAACAGCCGATGCAGGCATACAGCTAGTATGAATATTAGCTATGCAGTATATTAGTAGGGAGCCTAATCTACAATAATAATAAACTAAAAAATGTGAGGGTTGGTTACGTAATAACGGCAATAATGAGAAAAACTGGGATCCGTGTATTAAATGTAGCAGTAATTAAAACTCCCCTACAAGCAAGTACCGTTAAATCAAACTGCTCCTGTTATATCACTGCCATATATGTAACTATTACACTTAAATGTATATCTAAATCTATCAGATCATGTTGTGAACTTTTATGTTTTACAATGTATAATATGCGTTGTTTTATTATATATAAAATCGACTGAAAACATTTATCACGACATAATAATTAAATGAAGCATTCATAAACTGAACGAAGCGATCGTAAAATATAGTCATTTGTAGGTCTACCAGACAGCTCGCGAAGGCGACAGAAATACTAATTTAGTATCGATTTATGAGAGAACGATATATCTAGAATGATCAATTTATTATAGATACAATATAGATATGGTTCGCGGATCGAGAGATACATATGTGTGTGTGTGAGAGAGAGAGAGAGAGAGAGAGAGAGAGAGAGAGAGAGAGAGAGAGTTATTTGTGTTGTCGCAATAGAAACTATATATTTCTTCCTTGATTCGTACCAGCAGGTCAACTAATGTTATACCTACGCTTAGCGCTACATATGTTACACATTTTCTCCTGCCGTAAACTGGTAAGCCATGATATATAGGCCTAAGCGAAATAATCTTGAAAGTGGCTCTAAAACCACCAGTTCATAAATGAGAAATACAATTTTAATAATAATCAACAAAGTTTTGTTTGTACATATTACACTTCAGTAACAGATGAAAACAGTTTGTTATTAGTAATATTACATACAAAAAGAATCCACTTCAAATGCATTCGCTAACTAAATATAATTCATACCATTCAACGTACTGAAACAATAGCATGACAAGCTATCACATTATCAGTGTCAAAGGGATAGACATAAGTGTACATTTCGGATTGAAGCTAAAAGTTTGTTAATTTGTCAAATTAATTGCTGATTTGTGAATGATTATAGAGTCACATAGAAACTTATTACATGATGAATTTGGTCCATTGGATCCATTAAAATGGCATTTATATAAATTAATATTAGGCTACATATGTTTCAAACTCTTTGGTATGCCTACATATGATCGACGATGACGCATATATATTGCCTATGTACGTAACAAGCTCGTAAAAAGAGAAAGTATTCTTTCAACTTCCAAGGTGATGAATTGTTCGTTCGAAGTCTGTGAAGATATATATGGCTTTTACTATGAAAAATGCCAGATCTAGACATTGTGGAGGTTTTTAATGTATTCTTTTATTTTGTATTTGTTTCTAATTTTCATTTTCATTTACAATGGTTACTGCAATCTTACGAGGAACACGCATCGTTTGATTATCTATCAAGCTTGACTGAAGTGAAAGTACATTTCTTGACGGTGTGAAAATCACGACAAAGAACTCCGCGGATGGGGGGAGTTGGCTGTCTCAGCCAATCAGAAGCCGATCCGGCATGTGACGTAGTTAGAACGAGGCTCAACTGACTTCGGCTGCTAGCTGAACGATCATAAAAGACTGGGAGCTTAGACAGACAGGGTCAGTGCGAGCGGTGTCGCTATTTTCAGTGGTTTTTGTATGAAAATATAATTTGTGCACAATGTCTACCAACGGCAACACTAACGGTCATTCTAATGGAGGGCCTGAAGTCATGCAGTGGAAAGTTGGATTGATAAACAGTGCACAGAAATATTTGACAGCGGAGAAATTTGGTCACAAGATTAATGCCTCCGGGCAAGGTCTCAAGAAGAATCAAACTTGGATACTGGAACTTGACACAAAGGAGGATGTAGTTTATATTAAAAGTCATTTGAATTGTTACATATCAGCAGATAAATATGGAAAAGTTACTTGTGAGAAGGAAGCAACAGAGCTTGAACGCTGCGACAAATTCGTTGTCGAATATGCCAAAGATGGAAGTGGTCGATGGTCGTTTAAGAACCTTGAGCACAATAATTACTTCGGAGGAACTGAAGACAATGTTCAGTGCTTCTCAAAGAATGTCACAGACAATGAGTTGTGGACTGTCCAGTTGGCAATCCACCCGCAGATCAACCTACGTAACGTCAATCGCAAGCGTTACGCTGTCATGTGCGAGGATGAACTCCAGTGCAAAACAACCGTCCCCTGGACAGAAGCGGGGCTCATTATTCTGCATTTTAGTGAAGGAAAATACGCTCTTAAGACCTGTGACAACAGATTCCTCCACAGAGACGGGAGTCTGGTCAATGATCTAGAGAACGATGCCAAATTTACCCTGGAAATCAGATCTGGCGCTACATGCGGCCTTGCTTTCAAAGATTGTTATGGATTTTATCTGACAGCTGTTGGATCTACTGCAACCATGAAAGCTGGTAAAAACAAAGTTGCTGGCAAAGACGAGTTATTCACGGTTGAAGATAGTCATCCTCAAGTTACTATCACTAGCGTCAATACAGGGAAACTAATCTCCGTTAAACAAGGTAATATTTACTTGACGCTTTTAAAACTTCATCAGGCTACCTTTTATGTTTATGTAGGCTGTAATCAGTTTTCAAGTTTTATTAACATTTCCTATCGCATACACCCTACATGTACAGCACGAGCTATACCTCATAATTCATGTATCTTATCTGATATATAAATGACTATTATATCTCTTCTTTTTGTTACACATTACTTCATATGGGCTATGTTTACTGTATTTTTGTTGAGTAAAGACTAAAGTATATGTCTCATACTCTGCTGTCCATGTCTAGTGAGGCGTGACCATACAAGGTTTTTGCTTGTCGCAGTAGCATTTATCCCTGAGGTCCAAATATTGTAGGCCCTACATGTAGTGTGACCAGGCTGCTCTGAACGTGGTGTGCTCCACTGTAGCCTATTGATTTCTCGTCTGGTGCTCTTCCCTGTCCTTAGGCGAGGATTTCAAACATTGTGCTTTATGGATTTCTATTTTACTCTCCCTCCCTCCCTCCCATGCATACAGAAACAAACCTTTGTGTCACCTTGACATCGTAGTAACAACTTTAGAAGATGTTATCAATATCTTCACAGGACTCTGAAGTATTGAATGCATGCCTATAGTATAAGGTATATACTTAACTTTTATGAAGTTAGAAGCATACTAGGATTTTATATGATGGTTTTTCTCAATATTGAAAAGAATTTGCATAGCACGTTTTCATGATACCAGAAGAGTACAGTAGTCATTCAAGCATCTGTAGCATTCTTTAAGTTTTACTTGGTGTTGTATGTCCTTATTTATTGAAGGCATGCTACGGGTATGCATTCATACATTTGTCACCTACCTTTGAAAAGTTAAAATCTATGCAAATTTCATTGTCAACAAATCTTTTGTTATATTCTTACATTTCTTCATTCTAACTTAGTATACTAATATTACTATCTAGCATGCATGTACAGTCAGTTTAATCTGCTCATCCATAGAGCTGCAAAAGACAATGTCATCACATCTCGCCCTCAAATTGACCAATGCCAATGGACATAACACCTGTGGTATATTTATGTTAAATAGTTCTTCAATGGCATTGGCAAGAGTTATTGATTTGTGTAAGTTCAATTAATCGTGTTGCCATGGTTACTACTCCTTTTCTAAGATGAGTCACACTCTTGGAATTGCAAGGCTCCAAGTATTTGAAACATGAGGATATCTCTGTTAGAGGCATCTTGTATTCAGTACTATATTTACCTAGATTTAGGAGGCCTGTCTTATCAGTTGGCAATTATAATACATTGCCAACAGCAACCCACGTGTTCCAACTCTTGTATCATCAGTTCCATGTCGAGCTAGATTGCAGCTAGTTGGACTTCAGTGTTCAACAGTTGACTGCTTGCGTAATGACATTATAAATATGTACTGTTATGTTCTCGGGATGGCAGTAAATAATAATTATCCATGCTTATTTATTTTGTGTAGGCATACTGGAGTAGGCCCCTATGTCTCGAACGGCAGCCCACGATATAACTGTTAAAATATCAGTAGCCTTGAGTTCTATTTATGTTGCCTCTTTACCATAAAGTTGTGGTCTTGTAACAAGACAAATATCTTTCTATGAATCTCTTATATCCAGTTATACACAGAAAGGCTGTACTCAGGACAGATATGATCAAGAACAGTTTGTATGATTTATATATAAAATATGTAATTAGCAGCTGTGAAATAACAATAGGTCGTCAAGCATGTTCCTTTCAAGTATGAATATCAAGGTCAATTATGCTTACGCTTTTAGACCCAACTGAGAGGCACTAGAAACCTAGAAATCACCTATCATGCTCACATGACTTTGTTGCTTATTGAGGTTTACATTTGGGAGTTCCTGGTCTATAAGTTAATATAAGCATAAGTAAGTGATATGATGCTTTACGGATATTTAGTTGTTCAGCCTGTTTAGAACACACTGTTACATCTGCCTCGTCCTCGTGGTTTTGGACAGTGTTACATGTTCGGCTGACTACTAATCTATGACTATGCCAGTCGGGTTTTGGACACAATCACCAGAATGAACACTTTTATAAGTATATGTGTATGCTGTACGTATACTAAATTGACAACACATATAATATACGCACATCTACTGGTTACTTTACCCAACAAGCGTTTACAAATAGTTTCATGTTGCTTGTTCCAGGTGTGGATTTGTCTGCCAATCAAATTGAGATGGACGATCATTCCATATTCCAGATGGAATTCGACAAACCAAGTGGCAAGTGGTCGTTCAGGACCTCCGAGGACAACAAGTACTGGTCCCTGGAATCTTTTGGTGGCATCCAGGCTGCTTGCAAGACAATGTATGTTATATACCTTTAATTGATGTACATTGCAAAGACATTTATGGTGTTCACATATATTCGTATATAGGTATTAACACATCTGTGATTGTGGTAATTAACTGTACAATACCCTGACTCTGAGGTGTAGTTAAGTGATAGTACCCTGTAATAGTGCTGAATAGTAATTGGTATTGAAACATCTCTTTGGTAAATAAGCTTTACAGAACCTTCAGGTAGTCAAGTGCTAACATCTTGTAAAGCTGAAAAGTAACCTTCAAGAATTGTTACTAGTTGCTCATCATATTTATGAATATTTTCTAATGTTTCAGCTGTCCAAAGTCCTTGTTCACTGTGGAGTCTGATGGTGATGGTAAAGTGTGCATCAAAGCTCAAAACGGGAAGTGCCTGTACAACAAGCAGACAGGAAGCATCTTGGCCAATGCAGATGACCCTGAGTCCAAGGAATTCATTATCAAGATGGTCCACAGACCATACGTCATCCTCAAGTGTGATTTTGGATTTGTTGGCCTGAAATCATCCACAGCTCAAAAGCCAGAACTAGTTTGCAACAAGACCGGTTATGGAATCACATTCCTGGAAGTTGCTGATGATGGATATTACTACTTGAAAGGTAAATACTAATTTAGTCATTGTCAGCAATAAATACCGTAGAATAATCATGGTAAATGCACGAAGAAACATCTTATAGTAGTCCTCAAGATATCTTTAACAATTGGTGTTTTATCTTGGGTTAAACGATGATGGGCCACTTTAACCAGTGATTGTAATATCTAAATACTTGGTAGGATATGTCTGCTAATATTTGCCAATCTTCCTTGTCTAACCTGCATGATTTCTTGACCATTCAGCGGACAACCTCAAGTACTGGACAGTGGACGACAACAATACGATCATGGCAGGCAGTGAGAATAAGAATGATGCCAGCAAGTTCTTGTTGGAGTTCCAAGGTCAGTCCCTGCTGTCCATCAGAGCCCCCAATGGCAAGTACTTGAAAGGAGAACCTAACAACTTTGCTGCAAAGGGCGACGAAGTGGACAGCTTGACCACGTGGGAGTACTAGGCCAAGCCCAGGACTGCCCAAGTTCCATCATGTATGGACTAGAACCAAACAGTGCTTTCATATTACAATGAAGACATATACCACAACCATGTTGGCTGGGACCAATACTCAATAATCAGCCACTCCATACATTTCGCTGCCAGCCACATGCCAGGGAAGTTTCTTGGATATTCTCAAGGCATGTTCTCGTGCAGACTATGGACAACTGTATGTGTGTACATATATCTTTTCAGTTCTCGTGCCCAATCTGGTTATAATACATTTCACATGGTATTTGTGCTCCAGAGCGGACTACATTTCCACCAGTTGCAAGACATGTTACTCAAATTCCAACGAAAAAGGAGCTATTGACCAAGTTTTACAACTGTTATGAATAAGCAATCCAACGATTAACCACATGGAGAACATTTGCTTCATAGGATCATCTTGTAAAATTCTACTTTTTCCATAATGAAGCTTGTTTTCTGCATTATATAGCAGTGATGACAGTTGCTCCAAGTGCAGTTGCTGTAAACATTCTGATCTCTTCTTCGCATACATACATTTTGTGCATCCTGCTGGTGTTACTACAAGGACATTAGCTAGATCATGTGTATAGATTACTAACATATCGGACATATCAATATAGCCAGTAGTCTTCTAGTCTTACCACATTATCTATTCACCCTAGATTACAGCTGACAACAACAAAAAACACATCATTTCTGTGTCCAGACGTATTTGACATCTTGCTCAATCATTGTCTTCAATATTCTTCTACATTCATGGTTTTTGGACATCTTGTTGCAGCAGTGCTATCTCGATTAACCCTCTCCCTGCTGGATTAGGCACATACACCGCTCTTAAGGGCATATCCGGTTGACTCCAGCATGGAGAAGGTTAATCATAATGATACGACTGTTGTCAATGCCATGGACCAACTGCTAAGTGCAAGCAGCAAGGTATACTGTAACGTTATTTGTCGAATGTGTCGTTTAAACGTTTGATAGATAGGCAGGTTAAGTGTGCCTTCAAAAAATATTAGATAGAACCATCATGATACCCAAATCTATATATGTTAAATGATTGATAAACAAACTGATTGGCTGCTCCTTATTATATTCGTAATCCTTTTTGTACAACAAAGATGACCCTTGCTCCACCGTGCATGAATGTGATATGATGTATGCTTCTTCGCTTCATCATGATGGTTGAAGTGTACACTCGTCTAATTATACTGTGTATACGATGGACCAATACTCTGTTGTTTGCCTATTTGTGCAATGCTGTACTAATCTCGTGCTACAAAATGGATTTGTACGTATGCATCTGTTCAGTAAATAAATAGCTTAAACATGACATTTCATATTTTTTTTGCACTGGATTTTAAGGTTGACTTATCAAAGGAACGCCAACCTTTTTTTCTAATAATTATGTAATTCTGTGGTATACTTGAGTTGATATATTTCCAGCCCGATTCCCACACTATATGTACCCCATTGTTCCCCTGACCCTGTTGCCGCTGAGTACCCGTGTTCATAGCATAAGAAATGTGTCATTGTCATACACTATTTGCTGTTTTGTTGTCTGAAAGGTAGACTTCAATGCTGACTTTTCCTGCTCCATTGTTGTCTACTACAATGGTTGACACTTTGTGAAATGGTGACTGTTATATGGGGTACAAACAAATCACGATCATAGTATTCAGAACGCCATTATGGCTGGCTGATTGGCAGTGATGGTAGACCGGTATTGCAGTGTTGTTGAATCATATTCAATATCCGCTTGATGAAGGACATAACAAGTTGACAATAGATTCTGTGTGCACGATTGTATGACCAACTTCAGCAGATTGTAGAAAGTTTGTTTAGTACGGTTCACACGATTTTATGAGTAATATAAGTATAATAGTAGTGGATCTCTGTTCACATGATTTTATTCAGTAGAATAGTAAAGATTTTCCTTCCTGATCACGAAATCTTCAGGATATTACAACACAACATGTATGGTTTAGAGAATGTCTGTACTTTAAAACTTTCACGATCTGAATAACATTCATAAGATTATGACCGATACCTGATCAAACTTCTAAACGTAGGCCTATATATGAATAGTCATAGTATAGCTATGTGACAAAGCCTACGCACAGGAAATTCACGAATAAAAGGTTCGCGTTTGTCATAGTAATGATACTACACAGGGGAGGGGAAAAGTAGTTTTCAACCAATTATAACGTTTGATGCTCGGGGAATTAACAGCACTTTTCGATTAGAAACGTTGGCCATTTGCACTGCAGCGTACAGAAACTGAAGCAACATATTGCAATACTCTGGTCTTTGTTATGTAAGAAAGAACATAATTTTGATTCAAATGTGTGGGTTCTTTTTAAAGAAATCGATCCTAAAATACGTTTTGGGACATCACGGCACGTGTTCGCTGAGGTAGAGGCTGTCGTGACTCGGAGCAGGCGTGTCCGTCTGTCGGCAGGAAGATGGCGAATGTAATGAGGTCGTCTGCTATTGATCGGCGGGAACCTGGAGGTTTGGGGGTGTCCCTACATAATGTCGACATGTTTGTTTGAGCTTGATCTTAATTTGCATTCGGGGATGGAAGTTTTACTTCTCGTGGCCTGCATTAAATAATCGAAGTTTCACTGGCATGATATTTCAACGACGATTGCGAACTGCTTGGCGCTTTAGGATGTGTCAAGGACGAATGTCAGCAGTTCACATCAATTTTAGAAATAAAATTAATTAATCTGCATTCTTATAAAGCCACTGATGACTGACCTTGATAGATGATGATTACAAACGATGCGTTTTCGTTAAATCATTCGTTCAGTTGACAACAAACCTATTCCCCAGTAGTGATAGACTGATCAAATTCTCGTTATACACGAATAGCTAAGGACCTGCATGATACAATAATTATGTTCCTCCTTACGTTACAGTTTGAGTGCTGCTTATTTGATGCCCACATTTTATTGGATTTTCAGCAGCAAACTGCGAAGTCAAGTATTTCAGAAACCAGACAATGTTTACTTTTGAACTGGAAATCGTCATCTAGACAATCCAAAATGTCCGCGTTGAATGCGACTAGCTGCAGAATCTTCTATGATTTATCATTCACCCTCTCCGTCTCGACACCGGATGTACGGCAACGATATGAAATTGTTCGCTATTCACATCTCTTTATTCTAATCAAAAGCATTCCCAACACACAGATCCATGTATTCAGACACTTTTATTCATCAAACCCTTCTGGGTTTAACCCCGGCAGTTGAAAGGAGTCTGTTTGCGAAAACCTGTGTATAAAGAAAGATTTGCATTGACTGGAATTTAACAAGGAAGAACCCTCTCGTTGTGTGAACCGTTATATATTTATTGAGCAAGACTCATTCAGGCTCGATATTTATAGCCGTAAAACGTGTATAAATATACACACCTCTCCTTGCTGAATAGGCATTTATTTCCAAATTGGACATATAGTAATGAGAATTAACATATATCTTGAGTCATAAGTAAAACATGTTCATATCCAGCCAGTATATACATAATATTTCCCCTATCTACATTGGAATCTATGCGAACATATTATTAGCTCCAATGGTCAACCGCTGTTCATCAAATGACATGTCTTATTAGGACAAGCATTTTCCTAAATAAAGGGTATTGCAAATGTTTTAATATTAATCTAGATACAGTTTTAAAAGACATCAAATTGTATGTTGTGCGGTTGTCATTATTTTCTTTGGACAGTAAAACGGTAAATTGGGGAACGGCAATGAGATCATCAGAGATCTGGCAAGCATTATTCAGACAAGTTATGTGTATTGCTCTGTAAGTGATTTCTCTTGACCGGAGACTGATTAGATCTGTGTAATCCTACACTTCAAGTTAGAGCTTAGCAGTGGTAATCTACACGTTGATCATTCCTTAGGAACACGATATATGGATACTGGTTATTCTGAAGTTGTTAGATTTCATTTTCAAATTGTTGGAGTAATGCACGTATGCCTATGCTTACATACTATAGGCTACACGTACGTATGCACACACACACACACACACACACACACACACACACACACACACACAAATAAACACAGACATACACACACAGATACTTTCTAACTATACCGCAATAATAACATGCTATTAAAAAAATAAGTAAATCTGTCTCTCATCAAATCTACAAATTACAATGTTCTTCCATCAGCAATACGAGTAGATGACATTCCTGCCTGCGCGACAGACATGCGCAAATATTGAAAAGGGTTGGACATTTCCCTACAAAACAACATGTTCTAAAACGAATCGGGGAAGAAGAAAAAACAAGTTTGGTTATAGAACAGAAGGTTTCGAATGTTTTGAGTTCAACACAAGAGTGTTATTTGTAAGGTGCACGTCATTGAAAGGTCAAGCGATTAATCTGATCCCTTTCCGATACTGGGTAAGGATGGTAGGCCTATATTATGCTGATTAGTTCTACATTCACAGTTACATTAGTATACAGAAATATATGTCACAGGCCTATTCAGTGAACTCCGGTCTGTACGTATTGGCATTCTGAGAATTTCGGACAGATACTTTTTGTTTAAAGAAGTGTGGAAATACGTACAGCAGCCTAGGCATATACATATGTAGCCTACATAGCCTACTTCAAATTCGCTTGCGTTATTGAATAACAATTAATGGGATTTTGGTTTTACTGTTGCAGCTGTTGCGCCATATACAAACAAAATTCAGTTGTATTCATACACGCAATTGTGCTTATATAACATTTATCGACAAATCGGAACGGTTCGTAAACATTTCACTTGTGTAACGTGTGTATCGAGATTTGTATGTTCATTATTGGAGACGCATGGTTGCAGTTATCGTATATTAACAGTAAAGCTAGCAGCTGTGGTTTCATATTGATATTTTGACATTTAATTGTGGTACGATGATCGTCGAAATATTAATAGGGTACAGACAGAAGTCCTACTAAAACGCATATGTATAAAGCTACGAGTTCTTCTATTCCAGACTAAATAATAATTCGATAGTTCAGTCAAAGTCGATGTATTTTGTTAATGTTGTAGTACTCGGACATCTCAGCCTCAGTATTTTAGACGATGACGGCCAAGACATAGCCTATAGCGGTGACGACCATACACATCAGGCGTGACTTTTGACCGACGTCGTCGTTCTAAGATTAACTGTGAAGCCAGTCATATAATTACGTCTAGACTAAGTACGACACTTCCAGTTTTGGCAAGGAATGAGTGAATGCTTCAAAATGATGGCCGTGCGTACGCCTGCTTTCACGTTTGCTTTCACGCCTGCTTTCACGTCTGCTTCCAACACGTCTGCTTTCACGTCTGCTTTCACGTCTGATTCCAACTGATGATTGTCACCTGATGGTATTTCGAGAATGGCATGTTCTTGATAGTCCTTATCAAATACGTTGGTGGCGATTTGTTTTTTTTGTGGTATTTCTTTACCGATTTTTGGAAGTATTTGAAAATAAATTCTTCCAACATCTTTGACAAAGACGTGGCATGTTCCATTGATCAATTATTCAGTGTTGAAATCTTCGCGGCGATGCACCTGTCTTAGGTATTCAATCTGTGTCGTGGAATAGAATGAACTTGTTTGAAATGATTGAATGCTGAAGAAGAGTCATATGTCCATACAGTGAATGTTGAGTAGGCCTGTATTAAGCCCAAACCTTCCATGTAAGGATATAATACACACAAACGCAAACACAGATTAACCAATGAGGCCTATGTATGTGTTATTAATTGACGTTCACCATAGAAAATAATCCAAGTTCATAAGTAGGCCTATACTATATGAGCATTCGAATGTGTCTGTCTGAATGGTTCTTTACAGATGACAAGCTTCACGACATCTAAGTTACCAACTACTTTGAATCCTTACTGAAGACATTGGATTATATTGATACGACAGACCAACAGCAGAGTCTGCTGAGATATAGATAGGTTCCAAGACCCTCCACAGGACGGAATGCTGACAATGCACATGAATATTTGAGGTCTTCATTAAACATGGATCTGGTAGGTATCATTTGCCTTGATTCAACACCATCCATGGCTTCTGTGTCACGATATCAACCAGCATGGAGCTCTCCTGGTCAGACTTACATAGGTACTTGGGAATAGGGTAGAAATAGCTAGACTAATTCAGTTGCTAATACTGTATGTGCTGCAAATGATCAAGCATACGAATTTATCAGTTAAATATAGAATATATCTGTCCTATAGTATGTTCTGTTTAGGTAAAGGCTGCACACATTATACAGTAAATACATTCTGTTGAACAGGCCTTATTTTCATGAAAATAGTTTGTTTAAGAGAGCCACCATGAATAGTTAGCAATGGATAAGCAAATCAGGATATCACATGTTTTCATTGCTTTGTTTTATATTATAAAATTCAAGTAATAAGATTAATATAGTTGGTTATCTGAGACTATTATTTTATATAGTATACCATGGGGTCTGTATAGCTGTCTTTGTAATTGAGATTATGAAAACACGAAAGGAGATCTCCTCCACTAACTGTCTAAATTTGTTTAACAGATTAATTCGCTTGCATAGAGAACCATAAATATATATGTCCTGGTATACTTTGATTGAAGTGGCTAGTCATAGCAAGCTTAGGGTTGTGGGGGGAAACAGGGTATTTCCAAAACAAATACCCAGGGAGCATATTCTCGAAATATTTTTACAAACTTCTTAGCCTAAGAACAGTTTGTAACCATACTATAAGAATCGTTAAGATTGTCGTATGATGCTAAGAACGTTTCGAGAATAGGCCCCCTGCACCTTAGCTTTCTACTGCTGTGTGTTTGACAAATCTTCACTGCAACCCCTCTGCGACTCTTAGAGTCGGCTTCTCATATATGATGCAAAGGGACATAACTCTAATGCATGCTCTTAGAATAGAGATGCATCAAAGACACAATAAATATGATTTGTTTCTATCAGGTGCTGGGGGAGAAGTACATCAGTAAATAACAACTTTTGGGTTGATAAATCAAGCGTAATTAGTCTTAGATCAAAATTTGTTTGTCCAATTATACAGGTCTATCAACTGTGATATCATGCCTTTAACCATTGGTGCCACTATACCATTGGTGCCAGTACACTACTGGGAGGTAATGGTATCAGTAGTGCTGAGTCTATAGTAAGGGCAAGTACCTCCTAAATACAAGCACCTGCTACAGGAAGCTCTGACAGCCGATTCCATCAGTTCAAACATGTACAGACTTAACTACTGAGTATTTACCATGACTGACATCTCACAAAACAGTTGATGTATCCTCTATGTCTAAGTACTCCTACATGTGTCTATATCAAGGTAAACAAGACATCTGGTACAGCACTATTATGTGGATCATTTGATTCTAGAAAGCGACTTTAAACACCAATTTAAAAAAAACAAAAAAAACATTTGATCTACTGGAATATAGTCTTTACAGTTCCTTTGTTATTGTAATGTCTATGGTATGAAATCAAGGCTCAGCGAGCAAGATGGTGAGCTGGACCAATAAGAAACATCAAGATATTAATAGGGCACATAATAGATCTATGAAACAGCAGCTATTGGTGACTGTAAACTACCAAGTGTTAGTGAAGGTGTCTGGAGGAGTCTATCATCATGAGTGATGTCAGTGACATACTAACTGTAGATAGCCGGATGTAGAAGTCTGGCTGAGAGCACAGTTTGGAATTGTGTCAGGATGAATGGACCACTTTACCACCTGTCTGGCCAATCAACTTCAGCCAGAATTCAGATTCAAGATTTATACTGCTAGAAATAGTACCGTTAACACAGATTGGGTTTAACCTAACCATGGTCTCAAGAGTGAGTGATTGTGGAGTTTTAACGTCACTGGGTCTCAAGAGGTTGAAAAGTACATTATTTGTATACCAATTCAACTGTTTGCTATTAAGTATATATATATGAGGGTCACTGAAAAGTTAATTTCTAATTAGCTTAACTGTATATGGCAGATTTATTGAATGTGAAGGTCTGTGGTATGGACTGTCAGGTTATCTACATCCTCATGTGTCTGGACCTTTTCCTTCAAGAAGAACTATCCATTCTGACTGAAGTATCTTCTTATCAATTGATGTTATGTAACAATTGATGTTATATGTTGTGGCCCATACTTCTTTGAAGATTCCTGTTGTCAAATGAAGAACTCATCACCAATTTGACCATGACCTTTGACTTAATATTTTCAGAAAGTCTGTGATTGGTTATATATGAGATTAACAAAACACAGCAGCCCTTGAAATCACACTTCAGTGTAATGCTAATATTTATACAGGCAAGAAACCTGGACAAATCAATGTGTTCCACAATGGGAAGACATAATTTAATCACATCCCATTGTTCTTCACATGATTATCTTCACAACTTCTTATAACTCATTGCAGATCACTATGAAATCTTCAACAGTCCTGTTCATATATTGGGCCCATATGTGGTTGATTCAGTAGAATATTAACTTCTGTCCATATATGTCTGATAGGTATACTGTAATGTCTATCTCTGGTCTGTGATATACAGTAGAATATTCAGTATATTGACCATGCATTGGGTCCATGTTTGTCTGACAAGTATATTGTCTTAAGTAGAATATTCAATTGTCCTGTCCATATATTGGGTCCACATCTGCCTATGGGATACTGTAACCTTTATCTATAGTATACACTAGACTCAGGAACATAAGCCTATACAACAAATTTGTTTAATAGATTAGATCTTCCATAGGCAAGCAGAATACATAGTACAGGGACAGCTCAACAGCCTTGGTATCAGCATTGGAAACAAAGCGTCCACACATTTCTGAAGTTTCATGTTATTCTTTATTTCATCATCACATCACAGACTACAAACATGTTTGTTTGTTTGGTACATATATGTTATGTTCGTGGTTCTACATGATACTTCTCAATGGATAAAGATTAGGATATGGTTCTCCTTGTAGCCAGTACTTAATCAGGATGTGATCGCAGCTAAAAGTCATGAGAATTATTCTGTTCAGTTATACCATGCAATTCATCGAGATACATAGTATATCAGAGTATGTGTACATACTATAAGTATACACACATTTTTATTTGCATTACTGATATAGAATTATTGGACTTCATTGGTCTATTGGTATTTAAATTAAAAATAATATTTATCAATGTAAATATTTTAACTGAATATATGAATTTGTACAATCATTTAGTAAATAAACTTTTCAATCATTTGGTCTTATAATTGGAGGCTTTTAGTGTTGGAAAATATGAAGAATATTAAAATACGTCCTGAACCAATTTGTCCTAAAATTCTTTATACAATCATCTTGCCAACATCTTTGTAAAAATTAGGCATGAACATTGCCCAAGCACTGTTCAATATGAAACTACAGTATTTATATACAATCTTGCTGTTTTACACCAAGAAATTACAGAACTTTTTTATTCTCTCCATAAAATGACATATCTGTAAACCACCTAGAGTAGTGTATAGTAAGATGCACTTTTGAAGCATATACCAACATACAAAATAACTGTATAGGTCAAAGGTAGAAATGGCTATGCTTTTACATTAGTCGCTCAGATTCATGTCCTGTTTATCGCCATCATGTGGTAGAATATCCATGGCAAGGCCCTCATGTGGTCACACATCCATTGCAAAGTGTTCACGTGGTAACATATGAAGGTACAGGTAACTTCAGTCCTTCCTTGGCCTCAAAGAAAGTGTAGGACAGGATGATGGTGTCCGTTGTCTGCAGCTTGGGGTCTTCAGCGTACTCGGGGTCGATGAAGAAAAACACCGGCATGTCCACCTGAAACATAGAACTACCTGTCAGTATATGAAACATAGACCACCTGAAACATAGAACTACCTGTCAGTATATGAAACATAGACCACCTGAAACATAGAAATACCTGTCAGTATATGAAACATAGACCACCTGAAACATAGAAATACCTGTCAGTATCTGAAACATAGACTGCCTGAAACATAGAACTACCTGTCAGTATCTGCAACATAGACTGCCTGAAACATAGAACTACCTGTCAGTATCTGAAACATAGAACTATCTGTCAGTATCTGCAACAAGGGACTGCCTGAAACATAGAACTACCTGTCAGTATCTGAAACATAGAACTATCTGTCAGTATCTGCAACATAGACTGCCTGAAACATAGAACAGTCTATATGTCAGTATCTGAAACATAGAACTATCTGTCAGTATCTGCAACATAGACCGTCTGTGACATAGAACTATCTGTCAGTATCTCTGCAACATAGAACTATCTGTCACTGTGTCAACCCATAATAGAGATCTAGCCAGCCATTAGTAATAGTGTCCAGCTACAACATCAGCAGATAAAAATGGATATCTACTTGCAACAGAAAACTATCCCTCAGTCTGCAATGTTCATCACTACTACTAGAGATCTAATAGCTATTATTAGTCAGTCCACAATGTCAAATACATATGTACTACTAATAAATGTCTAATAGTTGTTATTAGGGACCAGTGTACAATTCCAAACACTACTAATGGATATTATAGTATCAAATAGCCCTTATTAGTTTGCAGCACAAACCCTATTATATTATATTCCTGAAGACGTCTGTAAACTATGGTGAGACTAACTAGGGTTAAATATAAATAGTCACGTATTTACTTCAAATGTCACCAAGACAAATCAATATTATTTCTATTTATTATATAAAATTAGACCTCACAAAAATATGCAATTTAATAATATATAGTTAGATGATATATTTAAGGTATCTTAAATTCAACAATTTGAACAAATATTGAAAAGAGAAAAAGAGGAAATGAAATCTGAAAGTATGAGTAATCTCAGAAGCCAAACTTGTAGCCTTGACTTGGAGCTTCAGTGTGCAGCAGAAGGTGATATAGGGTTACCAGCATGACAGCTGAAGTATCCAACTGTGGTGAAAGACTGATACTCAGATAGTAACCCAATATCTGGAGAAGCACCCCCCCCCCTCCCACCACCTCCCCCATGCCCTCACCCCAGACAAAAGGGAAGTTACAGAGGAGACTGATCACTAGAAGGGAGTAAAAATACTGCATCGGTCTTGCACCAGTCTTCAAATACCATATACTAGTACATTAACAATGTTGGCCATCTTCTTTTCACCAGTGGCCTAGCTATAATTCTGAGTGGTGCATGTATCTAAAAGAAAAGCAGCAGTAAAAAACTTCTAGTTCTACTCACTGAAATCAACCCGATATAAACAGAGCATTAATGGTAATCCATCCATTAGGAGAACGTTTATTGAAAATCAAACAACCAACAATAAAAACACATTTACGATGCTCAAAATAAATCTGGAAATATAACTTATAATGACAAATATCACAGATGCAGTAATAAATAAGTATTGACTATAAAAATGACATACTAGTCTTTTAATATGCACTGTTTTCATTAATGCTATCATGTTCTAATTGGTAGTAAATTTGGTTACTGTACCGGTATATTATTTGTTTGCCCTTTTCAAAGGTCTGATCAGATCAAAAGGTCCCGGATAACTAATAAAACAATAATTTCCCTGCTGTTTACCTATTTCCTACAGTCATCAGTTCGGTTATGACATACTTAACACCTGAATTATTTGAACAGATGAAATAAATATATACGATACAGAAATAACAATCAATTATCAGAACTATATATTCTTCTGCCTTTCAACTTTTATGATACAGAAATAACACAATTATCAGAATTATATCTATCCTTGTCTCTTCAACTTATATAGAGTTGATAAAGGGAATGGTTTTTTTTAGTTTATCCATTAAAACCTACTAAATTTGATAATGATTTATAATAATTCCAGTCTCCAGACTATAGTAAATCAAAAACAACTGCAAGCTATATCACCATCATCTAAAATACATTCAACTTTTATTATTTCAGCTTAGGCACCATCTTGATGTAAATATGTATGACAAACAGATATTACATCATTTCAGGTCGCTAGCAAATACTTCAATTATCTCACTAATGACATGACTGTTCCCACCAGCTCCAACCCGCTATCACTGTCTACACCCATGCTGTTCCCACCAACTCCAACCCTCTATCATTGTCTACACCAGCACCTGTAGATGTCAGCCAGGAAACAAACCATGTAATCCAGACAACAGGTAGTAATAACAGCAAACACTCTTACATAATCAGAGGACTTAATCTGACCAGCATCCCCCACAAGGACCTGCTTGATAATCACACTGTTCTGACATTGATCTCCTTGTGGGAGAAATCAATGGAGTAACGTTGCACAATTCCCCATATTAGAGCATAGCTCAGTTAGCCATAGGATGTTAATATTTGACAAGAGCAGTGGTCATTCAGAGGACATGTCATGCCAATAGAAATGACACTATCACAGTGACAGTCAAATGTGTCAAGGTATAGATGCCAAGTGTGTATGTCGGAATATGATACATAATTATCGATTTCTATATAATAATTTGATGTGTTGTTGTAATTATTTTCTCACACTTGCCAATGGAGTATATGAATGCCATATTACAAATTACAATTACATGTCACAAAGCTTTTCTGAACCAGATGATTAATTGCCTGCACATAATGTTTGAACATGAGTATATTGTATAATTTCATAATACTTCAGTGTCATGCAAGTTATTAGTGACTCATATGGGAATGGTTTTCAACGATTACTTGTTGGAAAATATTTTACATCTGGTACTTCAATCGGTTAATATATAATATATTATCAATTTCAGATATGCTGTATTAAAGAAAAAAGAAATATATATTAAAAAAAATAATAATTCAATATCACTTTGATAAAGTAGAAGTAAAATTGATTATGTAATTTTCAAAATGTGATGGCCGCCATTACCCACTGATCAGCCACTGTAAATATTTGACAAATATTTTGAAATTTGACAACTTGGACGTGTAATGATGTGTTGCTGGTACAAGTACAATTATCTGCAAAATACCCTCAAGTTGAGAAGTACCACAACAGTATGTACTAAAACCATGTGAATTCCTGTCATGATATGAGCCTATTGACATACAATAAACAAAGGAGTAAATGCACGTTTTAATCAGAAACTGCATGTAATCTCACGCAGACCTTATCTTGTTAATAGTATCAAAGAACACATTGTAGCCGGGCCCTTTATCATGTCATATGATATGTCTTTTGAAAGACATTCAATTCCCTGTATACTATATTCATTTCAGTATATTTTCTTCAGTGCCATTGAGTATCTAATCTAGACCCTAAGTACTATATAAATTACATATTGTTATTATCATTATTATATTGTTTGATTACAAATCTTAGCTTCGAGTACAGCTCTGTAAACATTTAACTGATTAGGTACTCATTATCTGCAGGGTAATAATGTTTGTGATATCCATATTCTGTTCATTGCTGTAGAATTCACTTTAGATTTTATGGAATAAAAAACTTAAGTTCCTAATCAGTTACATTTTTTTATTCTTTAAAATCATGAGTGAATTCTACAGCAATGAACAGAAGGTATCGCTCCATTGATTCAAGAACACAGCTATCATAAACATTATCAATACAGATAATGACAACAACATTGTACCGCAAATCTCAACTAACATATCACAAAGAGAATTAACTTCTTGTTAAATATCTGTTGACTACCATGATAAAATAAGTTTTTGAAAACAAGTTGTGATGAACTACTGACAACCCCTAGTTTTGCAGCTAGTATATGATTGAGTGATTGCTTGATTGATTGACAACAGTGACATCAATCATAAGGCAATTCATTAAAGCCACTTTCAAGTTAGTCAGATTTAAAGGAAATGCCTTTGGTCCAATTTCAATGCACTTATGACGGATGTAAATCAGGGGCAGATCCAAGGGGGG
>JAUTBV010097967.1:0-16515 GCA_032361325.1 Lepetodrilus fucensis
CCTTTACATCGTAAAGCTTTTGGTAAGCAACTGCAGTGAGCCCTTGACGTTCTTCTCTGTGGTATCGTATCTGCACTGTTCCAGGTGTTATGGCAGCTATCATCCCCAAACTATGGAAGGTACCATGCCCATCAAGTGTTCGGATATTGTGGTCCACATTGTCAGCAACATACTGTACAAATTGATCTGGGCGGGATGTAGCGCAGTCGAACGTTGGACTTCGAAGCCAAAGGTTCCAGGTTCAAATACCGTCCCGGGGGCCCGGCATCAATGTTCGCGAAAGTTACCTTTCTGACGCGATACAGTCCGTGCATCCTATCAATATTGCGTCAGAAAGGTAACTTTGGCGAACATTGATGCCGGGCTTCCGGGACGGGATTTGAACCTGGAACCTTTTGTCATTAACTAATGACAGCACAATAGAACTGTGTTAAGTCACAATGTCTTATGGTGCATCACCATTAGAATACTACATTTATTTAACCCTCTTGCTGCTGGATTAGGCACAATCTCTGCTCTTTGTTTGCTCAGCAGGGAGGGGGTCAACGTACAATCTATAGATAGTTTTTACATCAAAATGGAACTTTTATTAAATTGAAAGTAAATTGTATTTCACTTTTACAAATTGGGAATTGCAATACAAATGATGGATTAGAATCATGTTCAACTTCAACTGTGAACGAACCATTTCTCCTCCCCTAGCTATACAGATGTGTAGCTACAAGATGTGTAGCTCCCCTAGCTACAGGGGTTGTTCCTCTAGCTACAGATGTGTAGCTACAGTACAATATGTGTAGCTCCCCTAACTACAGGGGTTGTTCCCCTAGCTACAGATGTGTAGCTACAAGCTACAGATGTGTAGCTACAAGCTACAGATGTGCAGCTACAGTACAAGATGTGTAGCTCCCCTAGCTACAGGGGTTGTTCCCCTAGCTACAGATGTGTAGCTACAGTACAAGATGTGTAGCTCCCATAGCTACAGGGGTTGTTCCTCTAGCTACAGATGTGTAGCTACAGTACAAGATGTGTAGCTCCCATAGCTACAGGGGTTGTTCCCCTAGCTACAGATGTGTAGCTACAAGATGCCCTGTTTACTATTTTGCTATCTAATATTATGACATCCTGCTGCTACCTTACCTTGTTTCGTTGTTGTAAATGTACTGCCCTTACTTGGCATTTTTTATGATTTTCTAATGTGCAAAACAAAGCCACAGATATCAAGCACACATACCACATTAAAACTAACATTTCAATAATGTTCTAAAGATACCCAAATACGAGGCACGATGACGGTAACAACTTTCAAAGCAGGATAAGAAAGAACTTATAAATGCACGATCACATCTCCAGATCACTGTATTTTCATAAACACGATCGTTGGCCACACCAATTTCCACACCGAAATGATCGTTTATGAACTAGAACAATTGATTCTAAGTTATGTAATGTGTGCATGTGACTTAAATAAATTCAAAAATGTTCCAATGTCGGGATGACACAGCACGTACCGACTTTGTATGGTGGTTTCTGGGATGCCATGATTTGTTTTTGTACACTGCACTGGACTCAAGCACGTGTCAAATCTAGAAGAGATAGAACAGTTGAACTCTCAGCCTTTTATAGCAGACTGTGGGGGTAGACGCGACCAAATGGTAGAAAACTAGAGTCTGATTGGTTGAAATGGGAACGGTCCATCTGTATAATCTATTTTTAACTTGCCCTACTCTACTGTCAGATGCGCACGTAAATACAGGTTAACAGCTGCTGTTGAAATGCCTTGAACATCGTCTGCCTGTATTTCTTTCTTTCCTTTTCCCTTTTTTTGTGTCCGTGCTTTGAATAAAAAAAATATCGAATGTACAATATCCAAAATCCAATTCAAATACCAAAACGCATATTAAATTTGTGAGTACATAGTATTTAGGTTAGTTTGAATAATTGTAAATGTAGGAAACCTTTACCTCTATCTGTGTGTTGTTGTTTCTTGTGTATGTAATGGGATTGTACATGCCTCTACAGTAGTGCTTTACTCCAATAAAGCAAAAGAACAGGAGAAATGTATATAAACTGCATACGCATCTGTATCTATATGGTCATTTTTACTTTACCGTACTTCATGGTAAGACCTACAATCCAGCCAAATATATAAAATCATAAGAAATTAAGAATACGTGTATAATAGAACTACTGAATAATTCTGTAATACTCTCCTAATGTACTAGCAGGAAATAACAGGATACTTATATATAACGGTTCCTTGGTAGGATACTTATATATAAGTTCCTTGGTTTGATAATTCAAACTTTCTACAATATTATGTGATGGATCAGACAGACAGACATGCTTATTCTATAAACAGGTTTAATTGTGCACATAATACAGAGATACATTTAACATGTTAATAGTCATCATGATTAGGTCAGAACAGTCTCTCTCTCTCCCTCTCTCTCACACACACACGCGCGCACACACGTGCAAAATAGGTACATACATTTTCACATAAAACAGGTTCATTATTTAAAAGTTAATTTGGTTTTGTTTACATATAAATAATGCACACTGACGCCCTGTCCGGCATGGGTTCATGGGGTGTATAACTAGCTGGTCCATGGGGTGTGTGACTGGGTTCATGGGGTGTATGATGGAAAAATCTGTTTTTCCGGCGATGTCTTCTCTCACGAGTATACATGCACACCATACATGTAATTATCAGTACGGCCAAGCACTCCACGAAGAAGATGACGACAATCTGAGGCAGAGTCGACTGTGCCAGGCGAAACCCTTCCGATACGGTCTGTAAAAAGAATATAATAAGTATATAAACAGTAAATTTTACAACATATAGACGGCTTCATCTTTACCATCTACATTTGCAAGTATACATTAAGTCCTGTCGGGCCTACTATGTTTATTAAGCCTAAATTAAAACCATATTCGGATGAACGTAATTCATGCCCTCCCTACTTTTCCAACCGGTGCGCATGTTACCGTATTCAAGCCGAATTTGCGTTATTACAGCCGTTATATATGTTATAGGAAGGCCTGGATAATGAAAAGCCCGGTATCGATGATGTCCCCGCATGTACGCCATGCATGAATATGATACAAACGTTCGACTTACTGCTAATAGATCAGTAAAGGTGGCAGGCTTGTTTTCAATCTCATGAATCTGGATGTAATCTTTAGCCATAGCGGCTTCTTGTACCTCTAGTAGGCCTAGGTCAAAGGTCTGCAATAAACATAAATAAATAAATATTAAAATAATTACTTCAACACTTCGTTTTACTAACGTGATATAAAGAACGTCCCCCGTAATGTTCTTTATAATGAAAGTCTACGCAATTCTAGAGTTTGTGTACATTCTATAAAACGTGGAAAATATGTTACCTGTCTGTCACGATTTGTTGAAATATGTCATGGTCAAGCGTATTTTACCCGCATGTATGTCTATACACAAGTTGATTTTCAATATTTACATAAGGTGTTCATAGTGCTAAAATACAATATCTAAATAGTAAAAGCCAGTTGCCCAATATAGACCTACTTGTGTATAGACAAATCAAAATACGTTTGACCGTGAATTATGTCAACAAACTGTGATTGTGGAAGATAGTAAGATAGTAGAAGATATTAAGATGCACATTACAGAAATATTACCCAAGTATGTCCGACTTACTGTAGTGTCTTCACCTTTGGGAGCATCTGAGATGCGAGACTGTTGCACGTGTACGTGTACACACTGGAACAAAACACAGAGAGAGAGCTATAGATAACAACAATATTGATAAACAAAATATTTTAAATAAACATACGCAACCGGAAGTTTACGTAAATGTACAATGCATGAGCCTTTCCCATAAAAATACGACATGTGGGCATATAGGCCCTATACTTGTTTTCTGGCGAAATACTTCAATATGATTTTTTTTATTTAGGCAACGTGTATAAGTCTACATCATCTTCGCACCCCAGGGGTACCTTTAATTACGTTCACACTTCACTGTCGTACTATGCAGCGAGTCCTGAGCGTAATAAAGTACTTATCCTTGGTGTGAGAGGATGGGTCTACATATATAGTATGTTATATAGTTCCTTATACTTGGTTCTGAAATTGCAAAAGCAACGCTCCTGTTTACGAATGGAATTAACAGTTAAAAACTTAGAATATAGCAAATATAATTACTGTATGTCACTTACCTGACCTTGGCCAGATGTCGTGCACTGCACCGGTCTGGCATGAGTGCAACACATGGTGCTGACTGTAAACAAATAAAACATTGAAACAATATATGATTAAGAACATTACAAACTTTAGTTACAGTATTTAACATAATAATAATGCAGTAGGCACATTCCAATGGAAAGCCACCAAGATACCATTAACACAATTGTCATGGTCTTGAAAACGCTCTGGTATATTGCATGATCATATTGCCTAAATTAATATGCATTAAAAATGTAGGCACGCAATGACACACTGAAGCATCGTGCAGTCTCTTTCTGTAACTGTGTAATATATAATAATATGTTAAAGATTATTCGAGATGTCTTCAACCGTCTAGGCTACGAACAATATTCATGATTTCCGTTCAGAGGTCTATACTATATGACAATTAGTGCCATGTACCAAAACTTGCGGTAAATCTTTTTAAAGGGTTTTGAAACGGGGTTCACGAATATACGATAAGAACATATAATGCTATACACGAAATAGGAGACTTACTTATTAGTAGACAAAGAATAAGTGAACTCATTCTCGCTGTGATCATAGAATAGATATGCTGTGAAAAATTATGCGGCTTTGCATGAAATGGATCGACAATGTAATGATTATGACGTCACAATCATTGTCTCTGAACCGCGGCTGGTTACGGTCACGTGGTTTCACTAAGGTGATGAAGCCACGTGACTTGTTACCAAAATGCGCCCACAATATTATACTTTTTATTAAATAATATTTACGTGTAGGTGCATTAAATATATAGACCATATTCACGAGGCACAGCGAGTATTACCACCACACTCATTCTGTTTCTTAGATACGTTTTTATTCTCAGTTATGCTCGTCTGAATATGGGTTGAACATAGCTGTACATCTACAACAATACCAATTTGAGTACAGAATAGCTATAGTACCATTCCCTTTTCAAATTTGGTGACTTATAGGCCTAATGTAAGCAGTAAGCAGTTATCATTTATGTGCCTATTCAAATTAATAAAATCGCATTTATTTTAATCTCGCATTCATTTCTGGATCTACGCGCAGTATTTGAAGAAATACCAGTATATACAATTACGGAGGAAAGTTTAATATAAAAATGTCTGCAATAATAATATCTTCATCAAAACTATCTTTACAATCTGTAAAAATAGAAGTATGCGATTATTATTTTTTACTGGTATGCAATAATTTATGTATGAGTTGTCTGCTCCTAGTTATGTTTATTACCGGAAGACGTCACCAGCAGCGGATCATGTGATCGATTAGATTTCTGTAAAACTATCTCGTGAAGGTGACAGTGAAATTTCGCAAACATCTTTCAAAATGATGCCCCAACTGTCGTTTAATATTGACCACGGTTACGTGGAGGGTCTCGTGCGTGGATTCAAAGCTGGAATTTTACGTCAGACTGATTATTTAAACCTTGTGCAGTGTGAAACACTTGAAGGTAAATTGTCACAATATGATGGACACCATTTGCCAAATCATAAATGTTGTTTATATCCGTATGTTGGTTTTCCGGTGGTACCATACTGTGTTAAACTGACCATACACATAGATGTTGTATGTGGTTTTAGTATGTCGTGAGATCTACCTGATTTCACCCAACTTATATACCCACAGATTGCAGAATGATCATATTTCTTAATTTCGATTTTAACATGTCACATGTGTAACTGTGTTTGTGTGTAGGATAGCTCCAGTGATCACTGATGATATCTTAATTTTGGAAACGGAGAAAGTCATGGTAAATTTGTTGTAGATTAGATTTATTATTGCTTGTAAAAACTGCGTTAATACAATAATTCACTTAGTCCAAGGAATAGAGACATGGTGGTTTCACACATTGTTTGCCATGGAAGGCCTCTAAAGAATAACTTGAGATTCTTCTACTCTAGTCTTTATTCCTTGCTGACCATGCACAACTTTTCTATATGGGTCAGGGTAAGGCAAGAGAGCAAACAATATCGTAAAGTATTTGTACTACTAGCCCTACAGGGATCGCACACACAAACACGGAAAAAAATAAAAATCTCATTAAAACATGCACATAATCTCCTAATTAACCCTCTCCTAGTTCAACTACGTAGTTATACATCAGTCTTTTATAGGGCTTTAGCTAAAGCTTTCCATAAAAGACCGACGTTTAACTAGTTGAACTAACCATCTCCCTGCTGTTTCAACACAGACAGAGCTAATATTTGGGCATCTCTGGTTGCCTACAGCATCGATAAGGTTAATGTGTTCTTGAATGATTTCTTTGTTCAAGCACACTCATGCAGCGATAGAAACTAACTTTAAAACTTACTAGGCGAATAGTGATACAAATAGCAAATGTTACAAATTTCTACTAATCTTTAGGATACCTGTTAGCATTGGGAGAAATGGCACGGGCTAGCGGACTAGTGTTAATTTTGATCCCTGCTCATGTTAATATTTAGTAATCAGAACAACATACTGTTATCCATTAATAATGTAATCAGCTGTTTAGTGCCCGGCCACTATTATTATTATCACACGAACAATATTCTTGTGATACACACACATCTGAATACCAAATGCCAAATATGGAAATACATATGGGTGGCATTTGCCAATGATATAGAATTTTGTTATTAAAATGATACAGCTTGCTACAGCTTGAACCATCATCATGGTTTTTGTTTGTTATCTAAACATGCTAAACAGCAGCCATAGCCCTGTCCCTGCTGGATTAGACACAGGCTCTGTTCTTCAGGGGATGTATAATGTTTCACACCCTATACCTGTATACATTGTGCCCCCAGTCATTAAACCAGTCAATCTGCCCCCAGTACAGGATGGTATCGCCCCCACCAATATTTTGATCACAAGTGTCATCTATGATTTTGTCATATTTTTCTCCTGATGACGATATGGCTGTTCGCTAAATTATGACAAAAGCCCAGAGTTTCAGTCAACAAAAGTTGGGCAAAATGTACCTACCCAAAAAATAGTTACGGGCGAAATCGTACTTCTCAAAATTTACATAGGGCAAAAAGGTACAGATCAGGGTGAAATGACTGGGGGTGCAATGCATAAGGGCAAAACATCTGCCCTCTCTTCAGGGCATCTCTGGTTGAGGGTAAACAGAATCTTTTTTTATAATGGTACCTTCCTTAGAATAATGTAAATGACTGGTAATCATAATATGCTATCAGTATCAGTTTAAGCTGCAGTGTTGTATGCCATTTAGTTTGACAGCTCTTCATAATTATGATCTATCTTACTTCCTGACCACTGATCATGGTGATAGGACCACCTCCTGTGGAGCCTCGGTATTTAGGTATGGCCACATACCTGCATGTCTCACTGTGTAGAGCTCTGTCCACCAATGAACACATTTGTTTCAATATTTATTGTTTTGTGGTCAAGTTGTCATATATTGAGGTATTTGCTGGATTTATGAACATTTATTAGAATATTTTATTTTTTATTTTTATCGTCTCGTATTGGTGAAAGATTCCTGCTGTGATGTAAAACAATACTTCACTCACATTCTTAAATCTTTTTTTTATGTGATGTAAGGATGATAAACATGATTCTGAGAGTCTTTTAACAAACATTGATAACTGATACATGTATCAGCTTGTTATATTTTATTGATGTTACTTAGATAGTGAGATTTTGTTGATGTTACGATTACTATAAGTCAACATGGTCAAAGGTTGGTTTCAATAATCACATGATAATTCAGTACTAATTATCTGCATTCACAAGGCCTACTGCATGTCATGAAAGGGGTGTAAATTTACGCGGGACGTAAAGAACGGAGTGCATGCACAGATTTACATGTACTCCGTGCTTTACGTCCCGATGTATGTCCAGCGTAAATTTACAACCCTTTCGTGAAACACAGCCATGGCGTGTAAATGAAGTTGTGAATACTAAAGCTATTTCATATGATATATATACCATGTATAATATGATATACAGTCTGTGTTCATGGTGTTTGTAGTCATACAAGGACACATTTTCTTTCAGATGCAATTCTAGAAGATTACCATCTGAATAATCTTAATTTTCAAGTAATTGTAAATTATGAGAAAAACATTTTGTATATTTATTACTTTGGTTTCAGATTTGAAGCTCCACCTCCAGAGTACGGACTATGGCAACTTTCTGGCCAATGAGCCGAGTCCGCTGACAGTGTCCGTCATCGACGACCGACTGCGGGAGAAGCTGGTCATCGAGTTCCAGCATCTACGTAACCACTGTCTGGAGCCTCTCGCCACCTTCCTCGACTACATCACGTACGTACATCCACAAAGTTTCTAATAGGCTTCACAAACCCTAACACTGGATTTTCTCATTTACTGAATTTCAGGATTGAATTTTAAAGTTTTGTTCATGGAGTAAGGAAATACATTGCTTGTCGATTTCAGGTACAGTTACATGATTGACAACATCATTCTGCTCATCACGGGCACATTGCACCAGCGTCCTATCAATGAACTCATCCCCAAGTGTCACCCCCTCGGGAGCTTTGAGCAGATGGAGGCAATCCACATCGCCTCCACGCCGGCTGAGCTGTACAACGCTGTGCTGGTGGACACGCCTCTAGGTAGGACATAGTGACCAACATTTCAGTCAGGACAGCAACTACAATCCCCAACCAATTATCTCTTAGGCAATACCGATGGATCAGTAATTTTCTGGTTAGCGCCAACTAAATTTCAAGCGATACTTTGACTTGTGAACCAGCTGATAGAAGTAGACTATGCCCTGAGTACGTTTTTGTGCTCAGGCTATGACGTCACATGCTGTTTTATGAAAATAATTCTCAGTTGAGTATGAAGTCGTACTCAGAAAGTTTCGTAATCTTGGGTCCTGGTCCTATCTTATGCAGCTCAAATGTTTTAATTTAATCACATGCAATGATGCGTTTATAACTGAAGTCTCTGAATTATATGAAAGACTCCTACCGGATTCTGAGCATGTTGAAATAAGAGATTACAGCGTTAATAAAGTCACATGTGTGATGGGGACAGGGATTGCTGGATAAAGAAGCGGATAGTTCATACACTCTCATGTCATAGGTCATTGGTAGACATTGATTATAAATGAATTTTATTGCAAATTAATTTGTTTTGATCATATTTCATTTGATTAATTACTAAAGACAGCATTTACTTACCCGGTATGTTTATAGCTTCAATTGTTCTGATCTTATGTTATTATAAATAACAAAATTGGGGGGATACTATGGTGAACCTAATTTCAATGAGAGTAGAAAGTTGTGTCATTTCTCAATGTTCGTGTTTGGCATGATTTGAAAGTTATGTAAATACTTCATCTTGTTGTGTTCTCAATTGTTACACTTTGTCATCTTTCAGCCCCGTACTTCATGGACTGCATATCGGAACAGGATCTAGATGAGATGAACATTGAAATCATCAGAAATACACTGTACAAGGTATAACTTGCATATATATCTCCTGATGCAGTGTGTATTTAATCTCTGGAACTGTTCTTGTGTTGAATAGGACTGTCAACACTAATCTCAATGTCAACACTAATCTCAATGTGATAAATTTGGATCCAATGACTTCAGAATATTAAATGTTCTTTTCGTAAACTTGGCAAAAAGAGATGACTGGCTAAGTATACTCACGAAAAGAGGAGATAATTAAAATCTCTTTAACATATGTTGTTTTCTTAATTGTTTGTTTCAACTGCTAATTAGCTTACATTTTAGCATGCTAATTCTTATATGGTGTGATGGAGGTCAATAACTGGATCCATGCCATACATTGTGTTCCTGCTGTATGTGTGATGTTGCTGCTGTATGTGTGATGTTCATGCTGTATGTTTGATGTTAATGTGATGTTCCTGCTGTATGCTGTGTGATGTTCCCGCTGTATCCTGTATGTCTGTGTTACAGGCCTATCTGGAGGACTTCTTCAACTACTGTCAGATGTTAGGGGGAGCCACCGCTGAGGTCATGTGTGAAGCTCTGGCTGTGAGTGCTCATCTTTACTACGTCTATTTCACATTTGATCCATATTTTTAGTTTTCTTAGTATTCCATATTCAAGGTGTGCCAGAGGGCTGAAAGGTGCAGGTAGGGTGACCAATAGCCTGCATGCCCCCCCCCCCTCCCAATTTTCCACCCACCCTAGAAGAACTGCTGTTTTTAAATCATATTTGTTTTCTACACATACTGATCCTCTCAACTCTAAAGTTCTGCTAGTGCTCATTTGGAAATCTGAAATATGAAAACATTCCAAATGAAAATAATCTGATTTGATTTTGTTACCTGCATCAGTTTGAGGCAGACCGCAGGGCTTTCATCATCACAATCAACTCGTTCGGGACAGAACTGAGCAAGGAGGACCGCTTCAAGCTGTACCCTCGCTGTGGAAACCTCTACCCCGACGGTCTGGCCATGCTGGGAGACTGCGAGGACTACGACCAGGTCCGGCAAGTGGCCGACTTCTACGCTGTAAGTAGCTGTACGAGGCGATCTCGTGTTACAAGTTTAGCTCTCCTCTGCTATTGGATGTGTTCAATATTACCTTTTCATCTATTCAAATATTATTTTTGTCTGTCTTAATAATTATCCTCTTTCTAAAGAGAATAATGTTGTTGTCTGAAAGATTTTCAAAGAAAATGTATTTTGAAGCTCACCAGCTAACAGGATTTTGTTGTTGACATCAAATTATCATCTATGAATCTTAACTGCTAACTTTAACTGTTTTATTATTTTTCCAGGAGTACAAAGAATTGTTTGATGGTGCTGGTACCAATGCAGGGGATAAAACTCTTGAAGACAAGTTCTTTGAACATGAGGTAAGGAGTTATCTCCCTTTGGAATGTATTTCCTGTATTGTCCATTAATATTTTATTCAATTGCGAAATTTCTTATCCAATCAGCACATTCCTTTGTGTTTCTTATCCAATCCTCTGCATTTCTTAGCCAATACCGACACATTCCTCTACATGTTACCATGTTTCAGGTAAAGCTGATGAAGCAGTCGTTCATGCATCAGTTCCAGTTTGGAGTCTTCTACTCCTACGTCAAGCTGAAGGAACAAGAATGTCGGAACATCATCTGGATTGCCGAGTGCGTGGCGCAGAGACATCGGGCAAAGATTGACTCGTACATTCCCATCTTCTAGTGTCACGTGCGCCGACGCGAGATCCTTCGATTCCTTCACCGGCAGTCGTGGTCAAGATCCGCTATATCTACCTGATATATTCATAGATACGTAGCTATAGAAGTATAGGGGTTCTACTCAGTTATTGTTAAGGGTCAAAATATGTCGTTTTTCATTGTTATTGATTTAAAAGAAGTACAGGTGCTGTTTGAAGATTCTGTACTGTAAGACTTATAGTTAACCCTCTCACTGCTGGCTTTAATCACACTTACTGCTCAATAAGACATCACTTGCTGGCTGTCGGCAGGAAAAGGGTTAGTATTGCTGGCACTAGAATTTAGCTAGTTGCTGCTTGTCTGTTCAGAAAAGTCTTCTCCTCTACTGGATTGGTCGGAATCCTTCTTGAAGTGTAATACCAGTTGTCTCCAGCAGGGAGAAGGTTAAAACTTAAAGTAGCCTGATTTTATTTTAATTAGAACAATCTGTACTATTATTATGAGCTGGGATGCTGTAGTATTTTCTGATTGTCCGCCAAGACAGATGGTCTACATTCCGTGTTACTACCAGGTCTATGCTGTACATGTGTACTCCAGCATGTACCCGATGTGGTACAGCTGTCATATATCTATTAACCTGCATCACATCCACCTTATAGAACTATACAAGTTGCCAAAATATCTTGCTACTTCTTGGTCATCATTATAGAGCACCTATCTCTTCCTATACTGTTTTCTTTATCAATTCTTAATTCTGCAGGGTCCGTATGCACAAACGTAGTTCAACCATAGTTTAGGCTAAGCTAGGTTTAAGTGACGAGTTATACCACTGTTGGTATGGTCCTTAAAGTATGGTTTAACTGAACTATGTCTGTGCATACGGACCCAGGAGTATAGCACATACTATGGAGATCTGCTACTATTCGGGATGTGTAAATGGTGTTTTGGGGAAATGTAGAGTAGAATATGTTTGAAATACATTGTAGTATTTGGTAATCTTTACACTTTTTATTAATATATAATAGTTTTTGCTTTTCAATCTCATAGTCTTCATTTATTACATTGCTACACAAATACGACTAACATTTTATACCCACCTAATTTCTAGTCAACATGTTGCCATGTCCCAATTCAACCAGACTATTAATTAAATATCAAATCTGAATTATGATTTTGTCTGACAAATATTTATAGCTAATCAAATTCAATAAATCTTGAATTATTTTGAATTGATTTTGTGCAATAACTTATGTTAGATCTTAATGATGTGACTTTTGATGTTGAATACTGTAGCCCTAGTTGTTTGTGTAAAAGGATGCCCTGCTTGAGAAACTGCTGTTTTCAGGGATCGGCAAGGCATTGTAACACTCCATACAGACGTGACAAGTTTTAGACGACGTTACTAGGTATTCTATCGCATATCATCCTCAGATTTGTCACGTATGGATGCAATATTCCTACTGCGACATAAAGCACTCGTTCAATCTTTCATCCACAGATAATCTGAAAATGAAAGAATCGGCATAATTGTAGTCATTATACAGTTCTCGTACCAGTTTAACTAACAACTGACATGTATGATTATTGAATACTAAAACTGGGTAAAGGGACATATATTTATGTAATCATTTCCCATCAATACCCATGCCAATATTTTAACTATAACTATCATTTATAGAAATAAGACATGGGAATTGTGATTTTTAAAATTGTAATTTCATTTTCATCGTAAAATATTTTTGTCCTTGTTTCTTGACCAACATTTCTGTGTAGTAAATATTGTTTTGTATGAAATCTGAACAAGATGTTTGTTATTAGATCAAATCTTTCATGTCAATTTTGAAATATCACCATTATGATTCCCAATGATATCACCCTAAGGCTGTGAATCTGTGTACTGTAAAATACATTTGATCATTACGCATTTGTAAGTTGTATTATATTAAGTTGTACAATTTATTGTTTATGTGTATATATTGTATTGAATATATCTTATCATTAATACTGTTTGTTTTCATAAGTGAATACATGGTCTTATTTCGTCGCAAATGGGTGAAAGATTCCCGCAGCAACGTTAAACTCCATATTCACTCACATGGTCTTATTGCATTTGTCGAAATGTGACAACCAGTATACATGTAGTAAAAGAACAAACAGCACATTGTCAAACACAATCGACACTGATCTTTGAAAACTATATTAACACGACATTGATGTTGATAATTGCTGTGACGTATACAAATAACTCGCGTACTAATGTTGGCACTATTACACAATACGCAATAATTGTAATTTGTGTGTTGGTCATATAAACTGTCATAAAATATCACATTTCTTGGTCCAGTAGAAATTACTTTATTTCCTACGACTTGTTGTTCTATTGAAGATATAGTATATATCTGTCGTACAAGATGTATCCTATATCTGTCGTACAAGATGTATTATATATCTGTCATACAAGATGTACTATATATCTATTGTACAAGATGTGTTATATATCTGTTGTACAAGATGTATTATATATCTGTCATACACGATGTCGTAAGTTCTGGAATGTGTCTGTATATCTGTCTATACCAGATCTGTCTTTAACCAGGATGTACTTGAATTAAACATACAAAGCATTAATTGTGCTTGTTTTTGTGAATGCTATTTCATTAAGACATCCAATCAGTGGACCAGCCATATCCATGTATCCTGTGTAATGAACACGATGAAGTCGTACATGTGTTGTAATGTACATGGTCTTGACAGACATGCTTCTTTAACTCTTGGTCATGGCCATGTGACAAGGATTGTTCATTTTCCACCAAGAAATTGCCAATATTGTTCAAGAAAATGGCTTTGCAAGACACTTTTAAGAAGAGCAGTTATCTCCCTTCGTATCTCTTTCTGGGATGCGTTCAGCCAGTATACGCACATCTTGCCTAGCCCACGTGACCCATCTCGACTTTCTTCGTAGTGTCCCTTGGCTGCATACCCCATGTTTTCCAGGCACTTTTAGATCAAAGCACTGCAGGCAGTGTATGTAATTCAATCAGATTCGCCCTAAGCTCCGCCTCATAACAAATATTTCGCTAGTCTCGTTGTCACCTCATATAAGTTGGTACTGTCACTGGTTCCATACACGGATGTCATATCAAAACAAGAACGTTTTCTCTTGAATGGCTACACAGTCTTTTATCTGATTAGGGCCTATCTGTTTGACATTCAATCCCAAACTTAGTTTAGATATCGCTCGCGAACTTCTACAGCAAACCTTTTCGCCATTTTGGACGTTTTGACAACGTATACACAAGAGGAGACAACTCACTCTTCCGACAGAGTGTAAATTTGCCTGTCGTGTTTAGGTGGGGAATGATGGGAAGGGCTATAATGTAGTAAGCGAAGCTCGGAATTGTACTTTTCCCTAGGGGAGATGGTATACGCAGTGCTACAGGTTTTGTAGGAAAACCCAAAGCATGCCGCAAATGGACTTGACACATGCGCAAATTGAATTTTCTGCTATTTCCCTCCTCACCTGTTCAGCCAGCCACTACTTTGTAGAAAAATAGTATAGTGTGAAATGTAGTGCAGACTAAACGCACCCCAGGCAAGTCATCTTTCAAATTCAATAAACCAAATAATGTTCTTTAATATACAAAAGTTTATTTATACAAAATGATAAAACTTCATATAAAATACAACAAAATTCATGATATATTATGAGGTGTAGTTTAGATATTTCTGTGGTATTAATAATTATATTTACATAGCACACCATTATTTTTGTGATGGTGTCATGTCCAATAATTAAGCAGTTCGCTGTTATATGCATCAAACCAGTACATGGTATGTCAAACATCTTATTAATAGATTGTTGTTTACTTACTGTAGTTTGTAATTACTAGGGGTGCAACGATTCACTGCCTAGTAATTACACTCTCCTATGAAATACCATTAAACGTACACTTTGATCAGTTGATACCATAAATATTTTTAAATGTGTTGAAATAAAACATCAAAATGAGATTCTGTATAAATAGTTGACCATCTTTACAACAATTGCAGTTTAATATATACAACAATAAGATATACAGTATTGGAAAATGGAGGAGGCATATGATGTCAAGGTCACATTAAAGGTGAAGGACAGAAAGGCAAGCAAAGGTTTCCATAATGCTGATTGGATGGATAAACGCAAGTGTTGGCAATTTCCATGTAAAAACAATAGTATTTACAAAACTCGGAGAGGTCGCAAGGTAAAAATGGCCTCAAAACTGAATTTGTTTTAATTAGAAATTATAGAATACAAGTAAGTGATCTGTCAATACTACAGGATTAGTGAAAGTAAGATCACATGTCGAAAATGGCATTTGGTAGAAACATAAACAAAACCATCAACCCGGTATATTATAAACAATATACAGTAGACCTCGCATATACCGGCCTTGGATAAACCGAACACTCGCCTATAACAGACTGAATCTGAAGTCCTGGTCCCGTCTAAGGCTAATTACGGAATATGCGTATAACAGACTTTGCATATAACGGGCAAAAATAGCCCGTCCCAATGAGTACGTTATATGCGAGGTCTACTGTACATGTATTTTGAATCGTCACAAATGGGTGAAAGATTCCCGCAGCGACGTTAAACTCCATATTCACTCACTCACTCACATGCATTTTGATGTTATTGTGGTGCAGTTGATGAGTGAATAAGTGGATTATTGCAAAATTACCTCTATATATTACATACGAACAATAATAATAACTGACGGGTGATGTACCACTACATCTGCCCCAAAATCTACATTCTGTTCGCGTCCCATTATTTGTAGTTATCAGTAAATCAGTGATTTGTAATCAGTATATACTAATGTCATTGTTGGTCATCCTGAGAACTGAACGGAGGATTTTCTTTGTTGAGGTTCTCCCATTGCCATTAGCAGAAATGTTAACATATAAAAAGTGACAAAAAGTAACAGAAATACATACAACAATGTCATTAATAACTGTAATACAAATTCTTAGACACATTTAACCCTCTCCATGCTGGAGACAACCAGATTCCCTGCCTAACCCAGGACTTTTGATTTTTTTTTTTAATTGGGGTTTAAAGTTGCTTTCTAGAATCTTTCACTAACATCACGACTTTGTCAGTTTAGGGCAGGAGGAAACCCGCAACATCCGTAGCGCTG
>JAUTBV010097978.1:0-16513 GCA_032361325.1 Lepetodrilus fucensis
ATATATCTAAAATCTAGTGCCTCGTAAACGTTTTCATGCTTATAAGCATTCTTCATACGAATAACGTTATTCGTCTGAAGAATGCTTATAAGCATGAACACGTGGATATATCAAAACGTTTACATATACATATACATATAATATTCATGCAGGAAGTTAGTATGTCGTAAAAAGACTTGCGGTTTTAATAGTTATCGTACTTTAACGAAATGACGTTAAGTATAGAAAACACAATATTGTACCATTTAGTGCGAATAACTACAGGATCAGGATCGTTCCTCTCTCGACAGGATTTATATTCAGGAATGATGACAGGTCTACAATTTCGACAGTCCGCCCACCAACTTCCTCCTGGCCCAGCGTGTCTAGTGAGCACCTAAACTGAGCGCAAATTGCCGCATAATGTGCCCGAAGGATTCCAACACCCACTTAACAGTAGGTTCGGGTTTCACAACAGAAACGTTATCCCCTGATTGGAGCATGGCGCTCACTGAGGCGTGCTCTACTGCAAACACTGTACTAGTCCTACAGAGTGAATAGATACAAGTATCTCATTACCTCGAGTCGTAATCGCCGTTATATCTTCAAGTCCAATTCATCAACAGCACACGTATGTGTTGGGTGTTGGCCACGTATGTGTTGGCCAGTTTTATGGGTGTTTAAGTTAACGTTGCAAAGTTTTGAAGCGATACTTGTACTTTTGACAGACAGTCCTCATCACTTCCCGCCCTTCTTGAGGTAACAACGAGGGTCTTGCATACATACTACACTGCTATGAGTTCATGTGTGCTACCCAGCTAAATCTCTCATTGATTTTAAGCTCCAATGTTGAGATTCGATACGATCCGGCGGAAATGTATGTAATGCAACTTTAGTTCATCGTTGTAAGAGTGGAAAATAATATTAATTTCAATTGATTTCAAAATATTTTATTGTCACAAATTCAATTGGACCAGACAGACGCGAAACAATGATCTAAATCCTGTCCTCAACATTGGCAAATGATACTTTCATGTACGGTATATAAACATGAACATAGCCCTTCTTGGTTATATTAATTTAATATGTGGACATATCAAACGGCATGAAATAGTTCCTCTAACGTGTGGTCTTTGTTATTATATAATCCTACCGGGTACCACAACCCACTCTTTGGCCCCCACAATGCCACGCAGTGCCACCCCAAACCAAACCAAATCAAACATTCAGGTCCCAGAGAACTGACAACAGACTGTCAGACATGACATAAAACTTATCTAGAATATGCACTACTCTTCATAGAACGACTGTCTGAAATATACATTCTGCATACTCAGCCTTATACTGCATGTTTATCAGCATAATTCATACATTGAATCTGCAACATCACATACACGTCACACGTTGCAGCTGTGGTGAATGCAATTGAATGATGCAGAATTAACACATGCAGTGAGTCATGCTGTGCAGAATGAGGTAGATTCTATATAGAGAGTAGTCGTATGAATGTTTTACGGATTATGATTTCAGTTTTCATTGTATTGGAGGCCTGGAATTAATACTATAGATGCATTTTGATATATTTACCAAGTATTTGCTATGCGTATAGTAATTATGTTATTAATTCACTCCAGGTAAGCAGAATATTCCTAGAGTCTATTAAGATATCGTATCAGTATTCAAACTATTTAAAGTTACAACAGGAAGTCTCCAAAGTGATGAACGTGAAATACATTTATGCTTAGTGTGCATATATTGTGCTGCATAATGAAGTATTACTCTCATTCTCTCTCTCTCTCTCACTCTCTCTCTCTCTCTCTCTCTCTCTCTCTCTCTCTCTCTCTCTCTCTCTCTCTCTCTCTCTCTCTCTCTCTCTCTCTTTAAGTAGCATCATGACTTTGTTTGCGTCGCCGTATGTAGTTCCTCCAACAGACGTGTCCCAGTTTACTCCCGCCTAGATAACATAATTTCTCGTACTTTAGTGACCATATAGCTTGCCCACGTTCAATTCCAAACTTGAAAATTCCTGCGTATTACATCACACATATTATTTTCCTATTTCAATGGCACAATATTCACATTGTTCCATGCATATTCATAAATCCTAATAATGTATCTATTCTTCGATGTTCAAACTGATTCTATCGTACCTTATCCTTTACATCATGGCATTGTAGAAAATATAATAATTATGCTGCTCTGATTTTGGATTGTTCTGCTACAGAATGATGATACCCGCTATCGTTAGTTTGCATTGTCTTTCATTATAGAGCATTTACTCCGTGTTGCACGTGCCCTGATGGAACGATTTCCCGCTTAATTGTTCCTTGGCACACGTGACTGAAACTCCAATCATGGCCGACAGTTCGCCATTCCTCTCTTCTGAAACACGTGCTTACCAAATGATGGCTATTTTAGTTGATAATGGAATACAAATAACATACATGTTTTCCGTACATAATATATCAAACATGTTTATTTTATTACACGTGAAGTTGAAATAATGCTAATTACTGATTTCCCCTATTCCACAATTAACTTGTTTACACATTGGAATAATTATGTTGTCAAATTTTCACACGTGCACACGCGGAAGAAATAGATAGATCTTATCGCTGCACCGACTGAGATTAGCAGAATGAATCTACAGCACGAATGCTTACCAAGTTTACCATTTAACAATGTAATAACAAATAGAGGTGATTATTATCATGTGTTTAGTGGTAAAGTGCTTGCAAAGCACTTGTAAGTATGTGCATGTTCATGTCATACTAATAATAGTTCATTATTTTCAATGATAATGTAGAATATGTAAACATAATTTGATAATATGTTATAATAATTCGTTGTTGAATATGACAGATTATATTTTTTTTAAACATTTCTATTGTTTAATTTTGTTAACTATTAAAATATGTTCTGCTCTATGAAGGAAATATATTAAATTATTTTGAATAATTTTGATTTCTTTTGATTCATTCTTGCATTTTAGTTGCTTTTGATTGACAGGCTAAGTACATGTTCTGCTACTACATACTAGTTAATGCGTTTTATAACCACCAGTTACCATGGAAACTGATTTATTGATCATCTAATCGTGTTGCGTTTCCCTCTCAACATCGCATGCGAATTTCCCGCAGCCGGTGCACTGAGCTAATCAATATTGCGACAAACGGCCTCCAAATACGTTACGTTTGTTTTCAACTTTATAAAGGATAATAATTTTATCATTAATTTGCTAGGCGCGGGCTTGTTTAGTCATCAATGGTAACGGATGCGTGCTTTCAATAAAGGCATTTGTTGAATGAAATTGTTGGGTTATCAAGATGGTGTAATGCTGTTCATGTGTACTAGTACCTCTGTCTGGTCATGGTGTGTTATGTCTGGTCATGGTGTGTTATATCTGGGCATGGTGTGTTATATGTGTATATGGACACTGTGACCAGAGAAGCCACGTATATCTTCTTGGATTAGTTAGCGTCAAGTGGCACTGCGACCGACTACCTTCCGGTATTTCACACTCTATACATTAAACGGTAAAAGTATATGTTGTTCAAAATATTATTTTTGTCGGAATTCACACTGCCTTCTACATTCAGCAAATTTCAAATTTTGAACAATATAGGTCGTATACATTTGAATAAAGGTTACATTTAGAACAACATTATGCATTTACCATCGAATGTATTGACTGTCAAAATGTTGTAACACCAAGACCGAAGACAATTATTTAATATTACAAACGTGTTTGGCTAGTCATTTAATTATGATTGTGAATAACCCAATGATTATGATAGTTTCATAATAATATGTACAACTGTACTTGCTAGTTCAGAAAATATGATAGCATCATCACGTACTTGTAAATCCTGTTTCAACATGATATAGGTTTATCTATGTCATGCCAATTTTCGTGTTTGTACGTTTATGCTGATCATGACAATGTATTATTTAAACCACTTCCTATATACTTACAATTTCTATGGTGTAATAATGTATCGTTATCATAATTATGATATTGATGTGCTGCTGTCTATTTCCATATTTATATAAATATTGTCATATTGTAATCTGGATAAAACACACTAAGTAATTCAGTTAGGACATTTCAATGCAGGTATGCAGGTAGTCCTATCAGTGTTTATAACATAATTATCTTTATAGAATTATACGCGATAATGTTCTGATCTCAATAATTATGTTAGGACTTTTCAATGCAGTCCTATGAGTATTTATTAAAGAAAAAATATATAAATTATTTGAAAGGATTTTCTGATCACAATAATATTGTCCAATGGTACTAAAATATATTGTATGAAGATATACATTCTACCTGCTCTCTGATATTGAATGTTACGACGCGTGGTAATATCTTTCTATCACAGTCTGTAGTCATGCCGCAACTAGTCTGACTACTTGTATAATTATACGATACATTACATCTGTTGGGCTAAATATGTTTGTATCTACACGTATTCTACCTGTTCTGATCATGATATCATTCAACTGATGTACCCCTTTGGAAATATCATCATCATCAGTATGTGGACGGTCCATACATATCGGGTGATATTTAATTTATTTTGTAATATATCCACCCAAATGTTTGTCTTAATGATATAAAGCACACCACATTCTAAGATCTCCATCCTTGCATCCCAAAGGTACTTAATTCGGTACAGGATCGTGTGGTACGTATAGTATGAGTTCTGAACGGAATTAAGTATCCCTGGGCTGCGAGATGGTCTAAGACCCACGTATAAACCATTACTTAATAATAGACTACAATGTCTATTAGCCAGAGAAGGGATTGCATACGATTACCACCGGAATTCCACAAGAAAAGAAGATGCCTCAAATATTTCCGGTTATTCGGAATCTGTTTGATCGTTGTACATATATATGTATGATACATATTTGCATGTTTAATCAGAGGTTCTTCATGCGGTATATGTGAGTATATGCATAGTTTTGTAGATGACGTGATGTTTGAAGATCAGTCATTCAGGTATATTCCAGACGTTGAATGATGACGATGTGGCAGTGAATGAACTTCCTCGTGTCTGGCCATCATTCTCGTATGTCGTCACCAACGCAATGCATCATTCCTTGTCATTTCTGGTCAAACATTAATATTCTACTATGTTATTACATGTCGAACAACCCGGCTTTCGATATTAATCACACTGAACAACCCGGTTCTCAATATTAATCATATGCATACAAATAATGACACGACGTTACGTTATGAAAATATCGGCCATTACAAACTGTCGTTATTATTCGGATGCTGTATTGTATATACCAACATGTGCAGGCAGATACTTATTTTATATCCATTACAAATCATAAATACACATATACTTGTTGATTTATGGAAAATAAAGGAAATTATAACAAAAATACTTGTTGATTTATATTTGTGGAATATTCCATATATCGTAGTTCATTAATTATCTGTTACGTGCATCGTTCTTCTGTTCGATATTTCAATTATGTTTATAAGCAGTTGTTCTAGAAGTGAATCCCAGACTGAAGACTGGAAGTCTTTGTACTATACAAACAACTTACGGTGCATACAGCCTCTCACCACACGTGTCTTTAGGATATTAATACACAACATACAGTGTATATCTATAGCTAGGTCGACGAGATCTTTATACTAAGATGAGCTTTACGAAGATCTAGAGAGTGTGTATGTGTACGCGCATGTGTGTGTACATGAACATATCGTTTGACAATGTTGTCTTCAGATATTTTTTTGTTATTCTATGCTATTATAATCCTGCATATGGAAGCTATTTTGAGCGGCTGTGTTGTAGAAGTATCCCTGCATTATGAGTGGTGATGTGGAGCTACATTAGGAGACAAGCTAGGAACACGGAACACAAACGCTGTTCCCATTGAATCACTTCTGCCCCATTTAAACATCAAAGTCGACTTGAATTTAATCACTGGAATATCACTGAAAAGGCTCTCTAGTTTCTCTGGCTTCTCTATACGCTGTTGAAATATCATCCAATTTAAATACATGAGTTTCTACTCAGGCGCCCCAATTATGTTAAATTCGATGTAAAATTGAATTATCACATAGAGGAACATGGTAGGGGGGAGTGGCCTGGAGTCGAACACGTGCGTCTGCGTCGTTCAGTTAAAACGCATCAAAAGGAGCGGCAATGGCCATGATTGGTAGAACATTGTTTCACAAAATAAAAATTGTTGACACAATCCCAAGAGTCAAGTTTACTCTTAACGTAAATAACATTTAGCTGCATATTGTCAATCCGTTGTATGGTATTGTTGTACAACATAAATACAATTTGTCTGCATGCAAATTATTGTCAGTCCGTTCCATGATATCTTTGTTAATCGTTAATAACATTTCATCTGTACGTAAATTATTGTCAATCCGTTTAATGATACTTTCATTTGATTATATTTATTTATTTATAATTAATTAATTTGTGATATTCCCAGTTAGAAAGGTGATATTTCAGTTGAAGATTAAATTATCTAAATTACTCGTCTATGCTTTTGTGCAGTTTAATGTAAAATTATGAGGCATTGAATAGTACTGTGTATACAATGCATATACATGTAAGTTGTGATAGTTAATGTTTAGGATGTAGTTCTAAAATAGGAAAATAAACGGAGTAAATATATATTGTAATCCAACCCAAACAGAAACGTAAAAACAATAATAATAACTATAGTTGCAACAGTAAATTGAATACAGTGAGAATTAACCATCTAAATAGTTTCAATTATTTAATTATAATTTACACTAGAAAATATCCAAATAATTTATCTCCTTTCATACATCACCGACCTAGCAATAATTTAATTAAAGTAGTTATTTTCTAATTAATGCTATATTATTATTTTCTATAATGCTGTATGTGTCATTCAGAGTTTGTGACATGCGTTGGTTGGTCACTTGGTACGTATTATTTTCCCAGCATTCGTCTCAGTAATTATTTCTGCAGTTGTGTAGGGATATCCTCTGGAAGTGAATGTCAATGTAAACTGGCTATGCACCGCGGAGGAGAGGGCAATTGCCAGTTAAATATGTTATAAATAGACACACTTATGATGGATGAAAAAGGGGGTTGATGCAATCGACATGACCACGTGATAGCGCTTAAGCCAATGAGATAGCGCCAACGGCTCCAGTCCATATCATACATAACATGTGGCTTATGATCCAAATATCCTTTGATGTTGCCGCTCCTGCGCTGTTCAGATGCGCAGCTCAGAAAGTTATAAAGTGTGGGACGAAACTGTCTTTGAAGATTTTATATATTTTTTCATCGCTGGTGAATAGCCCGACACACATATCAATATCTATACACAGCACAGATGTTACTTGCTTCAACATGATTTATCGACGCACCCGGAATTGGAAAACGGTTTAAATATAAATTTCGTTAAATTCCGTTCCAATGAAAATATAGAGAGGGTTTCTTTTTCCACGAAATCAAAATCAAAATTATATATTTTTAAAAAGGAACAATGAAAAATACTAATTTCATATTTGTTTCTTTTATTTTTTTCTTCTATTTGATGAGCCCTTCAAACTACAACAGTGCTCTGTTCAACTAGCACATATTGTCCATTATACCAGAAAGTAATTTCCTGTTAAAAGATCTTTTAATCTCCTGCGAGAGCACTGTGCGCATAGTTTCCTCCTCGTGTATCTCCAGCAGCTGCGAAAACACTTGCAGGATATATTTTCTAAACGCTGGTGTAGCCATTCCCTCAAACGCTATATAAATTAACTTCTCCGTGAAACTCCCCCTTACAAACTGTTTAACATATCCCGGTGTTGATGCTGGATAGAAAATTAATTATATTAAAAAATAAGTCGCTGTTTTCGTTAATTATATATCTATCTGTCACAAATTGTGAAATTAAATAATTGAATAAATATCGTGAATATTTAACATTCTGGACATATTCGTTTTAATTACCAATAATTTATTATAGACAAAATATATATATATGTTTCGTTCATTTGTAAGTTGTTGATCGTGAATCGTTGAGCCAATACTTATTGTCAAGACAAAACAAGTGACACAAACACGAAAATATAGGTTACCCATATTTATTCAAAATAATTAATTTAGAAAACGGAGTAATGAATAACGTACACACGTTAATTTTGATGAACAATAGCAACATTATATAATTTTGGAAAATATATAATTCCCCAAATCAAATCAAATAATAATTTGCTGTGACATATTTACGAATGTAGAAACAAATATGTGTAGAAATATATGACCTGAATATATTCTCGTCCACATTTAGTGAATAGATGAGATGCATGTACTGTTTTTAAATATGATAAATATACCACACCTGTTTTGATGAAGCTGGTTGAATATGGCTACCATTTTTGCCTTTGGTAACCTAGCTTTATGATATTTCCGCACCAATCATACAGCTAGATAACCAAAGACATAAACAGAGCCTTCGTCTTCGTCATTGTCCGCTGGGTGAAGCTGTCCGGAATTCGTGAGGCCCGTGGGGTTGGGTGGGTATATTCCATTTAAGTCCAATTGTGGGTATAAACCGGCGGATGTTTTCGCATCAAAGGTAATTCACATGAAGCCAAAAACACCGCAAGCAAATAATCCGGAATAGTCCAGCTATTGTATCTGCAGATGTGGACTATGGAAATATCCTTGACGTGGCCACAAACAGTGTCCAACTGAGCGGGGACGATATACTGGCAGAATTTAATGTCCAAACCCGCTGGCAATTGTCCTGGTCCTCTCACAGACACCCCGCAAACACAGGACAAATACCCATGACTTTACGAGAAATCTCAACTTGTTGAATTAGTCTCCTTGGAAACCGAAGGACAGCGGACTGCTCCGAGAGAGAGAAGAAGCTCCACTGTCCGCTCTCATCTCGATTTCCGTCTGTCCGTCAGCAAGACTCATCCGTAGATCCACTCCCTGCCCACCAAAGGCAACATCTACCTGAAATAATAATGAGCTTCATTAATAAAGACAATCACCTATTGGAGGAAGAGTATCCCCGGGTACATCTGACCAGGTCACGAGATATATGCCTCTCCCTCTCCCTCTCCCTCTCCCTGCTACGTCAACTGCTCCAGCATGCAAGCAGACGGCATCGGCGAACGCATGCCTGGCCGGCTTGATCAAATTATTTCTGCCGTGAAATACTATCCGGTACTAGCGGGCTAGGCTGTAGCACTTGGGGATGGGCACATCTAGGTACTCTGCACCAATGTGTAGTACCTGTTGTGACCAAGGTGACGGAACGTCCCGACTGAAGGTTGGACGGTGGAGTTCTGGAGCGGGACACGAGGTACGAGCGTCCCGACTCCTTCTCTCTACCAGGCGGACTGACAGAGCGAATCAGACCTCGCCTGCCAATATGTCGGCGATTCGCATGTGAAGACCGATGACCTAAATATTAACACACGCCACGCAAGAGTGAGCATGCTTTCATATCGACAAACGCTTCACTCTCGCTTTAGTCGGCAACGCTTGACGGGCTATCAGACGCGGCAAACTCACTGGGCTAGAGAGATGGGGGAGAGGTTCCACATTCCAAAAAGAAATTGGTGGATGGGATCAGAATATTCCAAGGTTTGAATCCACAGCTTCTCAATATCCATCCCGATCCACAGATTTCGCCATTGGCAATGCCGTGCGTGGATTTCACGTGCAAATGAGCACATGTTTGCGCAGTGTCACTATTGTTTCACGTGTTAACTGAAAAACAAGAATCCTCCTCAGACACTACTACAGTTAATGGATCCAGCAGATGGCTGTCAAACGTCCTTCGTGCACGCGGCTCTACCCCCTGGGCTACTCGCCACCAAATGGCGGGAAAGTCCACGGTTATAACCGGCTTTTTGCAAATGAATAAAACGTACATTGAAAAGCATATATTCACGTAGGCGGGGGGAACAGACTCACTGGGATGAGCAGATCTAGACAAGCTATCTGGGCAACATTGAGTAGAAACTAGCCGACCAGCCCGTAATTTAGTGCGTGTCTCCGTGGCCTCAGTAATACATATACTCAAGAACATACTCACAGTTAAGCACTACACTCTTTACACTCAATACTCCACATAGGTCAGCTCTTTGTTAATAACAGTTAGTGCGGGCAAAACATTTATCATGGCCAGTGATCACAGGATAATAATTTACATTGAAACCATTACAAATGCCAGAGAAAAACTTAATCAAACGAAAAGGTTAACAGAGATAATAGCATAGTTATTCATATTTTAGTTCTTACATTAAAACTATTTTTGTATCGTATTCAATGATTATCTGAACTGGTTTTGGTAGAATTTATTGTAGGATGACTGAATACCCTGGCTATTCACAAGCCCTGTATACGGCCAGGCAACAAAAGGAGGCTGGAGCAGATTCCCACATACAGATGCGCATGCTACACTATACTATATTGTGAACCCAGTAAGGGCCTAGCCAGATGGTAACGTACTTACTAATAGCAAAAACAGACATAAAACATGTTGTATGGGTATGAGAGATGTGTCCCAGTAACCTCCCTTGCCGGAGACTGTTTGGACAGAAAGACACGTGCATTGAAAGGTTTCAAAGACAGCATTTGGACATCCTGAATAGGAGAGGTGTTTATTGACCCTAGGGTTACAGTCCACTGCAGACCATTGACAACTGCACTGGAACAGTAAAGAACATGCCAGTTGTGTCTTAAGAGGAACCAGTTTTCATTTCTGACATGTCGTGATTGTATTTGTCCCTGTCAACTAGCATGTTAAACAATGTACTATTGATTATTCTTATTAGTATTGTCAATAGTACTGTATTACGAGTTCATATACTTCGCTATACTACCTATGCTTCTTTTTAAAGAAGACGGGAACTTCGGGTATAGGAGTATTTTAGTTTCAATGATAGCTACAGAAATTGGAAATACACTAGCATTTCATTTAACAACGGTGAACCTGTTTCTTTGAATAAAGCAATTCCGGCTGTCTATAGCAAAATAAATATATGGAATTCACTACAAGACATGCACATACAAGTGTGGAATGTGAGCGTCTTTATACATACAACACTCATGGCGAGGAGTATGTCAATTACTATATGAATGTCGATATTGTCGGTAAATATGGCACCTTAAAGCTAGCACAAGGCATTCACTTTACACTGCAAGATGAAAGTGAATTGTGTCAAGGGTTATTGTAAAATATTGTCATCGTCATTGTAACCATTGCTTTCATTGCTAGTCGGCAGTGGTACTCGCACAATGCTATGAACAACCCTATAGAAAGTGTTTTGAACCGGCAGTTCTGAACTAAAGCGATAAATAGAGACCGAGGTGAAAAGGCTAGCTTGCGTATAGGAAGCAGCGATTGACTTATGACATGGTCTAGGATTGACACTGACGGATGTGAGACAGATACAACACGGAGTAAATGTCAAAGTGTCTTGAGACAAGCTCTTTCATTGGCTGAAACTCTACACTCATCTAAATTCCATGTACTTATATATATATATACCATCAGAGATATCTGTGTCAATAGAACGCCAGGCTAATTTAGATGAGGATATTTCTGTAGCGTTCATAAATAATATATGAACAAATGTACGATAAAACTATAGTTCACACTCTCAGGACATACGGGTGTACCCTTTAACCTACATGGGATACACGGTACAATGAACTGATGTACCCCGTGCATCCACCAGCTGACGACAGTTGCTAAGGCGAAGACGTAGCGAGAACCAAACCACGGGGTTATACACTTGGTGCATAGTAGGTTGGTGAACTGTTTTGGGGCTCAAATGGCTAGATTTCCAATGTGAGTGGATACTGAGCTTAAGGGTGAACTGCCTAACCCTCGACTGAACTGATACCGTTTAGAAGTATTCCCAGCAAAGCCATGCCAGACACACGTACAACGTAACGGCCTAATAATATCGTAGCAAATTAATGAAAGCTTATTTCATATCTTTAATTTTTCAAACCGTCCGTTTATGATCTATCGTAATTTCCTCAACTTTTTTTTTATAGATATTGAGCGGTAAATTAGCCATGTAATACGCTTCACGATGTAAGTACGCATGGAATCCATCGGAAGATCATCATGGTACAGTGCACAGGAACTAGAGGTCACGTCATTGCAAATGTCTTGCAATGTGGATACATCCATCCAGCACCACATCTAGTAAGAACTTTCATTTGCAAAAATGTTCCGTCTGAAAACCAATAATTCAATAATCTTTATTATCCAAGGGAAGTACGACCTTGTCAGTGAGTGCAGTATACCGGAAGCTCCCTACACATGTCAGTACTGTACGGCGGTGCTTGGAGTTTATCGAATACATTGTAGATTACCTGAACATACTCTACAACGTTTATCAGCTTTTGATATCATCTCATGCACGTATATTTCAGGGCTTCAGACTTTCGGTCACGGGTGCGATGGTTTCGTACAGAAATATTTAGCCAGATCAGGATAGCCAGCTGTTCATAAGGCCGTCACCGCTTGACAAGTGTCAATGAATGCAAATGTTCACTGCTATTGCTGCTACAGCTTAATAAAATGTGGTCTTTATGATAAGAAAATCCAGATGTTGCCGAGGTGACAATTTACATAGCGAATTCTCGTATTGAGTGATGGGTAATATCCTGGAAATATTTGCCCATTTAGTTGTGATTTCCAAAGAACAATTATAGCCATGATCGCAGTGTCTTTATTTAAATTATCTTTAAAATTTTAATATATTTCACTTTAACAAATTATGACATGTATTTCACATAAATGATCAATTACTTAATGAAAATTCTAACTCAATTGATCTCAACGACACGTTGCTATTAAGACGCTAACGGACGTTTAAAGTAAGTTTATGACGTGCAAATGTCGAGAGCAGCTGCCTAGAATGTGTGGTTTGATTCGCGGCATGGCCGTGGCTGCATGACCATAAAATGTACACTGAATTAACATTTATCTCTGTGAGATTATACCAAATTTCCCTTTTACTTTGTGGCAGATTTAACCATGAGAGACTGCTAGAACCGGGGATATAACGTTATTTATAATCAGCACGAGATGTTGTCGGTATTTTGATAGTTCCCTCCATCATCGGATATACATACATATTCGTAATGCATGTGCTTACGCAGATGTTATGCACGTGCGAAGCCATGTTACTTGTTGTTACGATAATATGCCAGAAAAAAATGCTGCTATCATTCTGTTGCATGCGCTGAATGGGCTGGACCATTGTATAGCGTACACTGAGAAGTAGGGAAGTAATTATAATTAGCGCATGGGATCATGGGATAAGCGTGTCAGACATTGCGGGGGAATGTTAACTCCTTCAACTTCCTTCGTGATGCATTCTGGGAGCTGTCGTTACCATAACTTATGGAGTGTGTATCTTCTGTGTGAACTATCCTTAATATTTGCTGCTGCCTTAATTTAATTGGAATTCAGTGTACTCACTATATAATGTACATGCGCTTACTTCCTTCCTTCCTCTCTTCATTATCTCTGTCATTCTCTTAGTATCTATATAGAGTATTGTACTAATATTCACAAATGCGAAAATGTACGTGCCTTGTTGATCATGACGAGCATGCGTTCATCAGACCATAGACAATTCCAGATGTTCATGTTCCTTTTGGAACAAGAATCGATGTATATTTCAAATAATACATAACGCTAAAATCTATATACATACCTTTCCAATTATTGAAACATGACAGCATTGATTTTGTCAATTACCAACTTATACAGAATATTTACCTTAGCAATAGTCGTTTCATCCTCGAAAACCCAGGCCATTATGACTACACTAACCTTATTTGATGGCGGTTAGTGTAGTCATAATGGCTTGGATTTTCGAGGATGTATAGTCGTTTCAGAACGAGAGTATCATTAATTATGCTCAATTTGATCAACCCTATAAGATCTGGAATGTGCCATTTTCAATAATTAAACAATGCTTGTCGGCGTTATTGCTGACAGTCCGGGATGTCGTCCATATATATTCCAGCATTATGTCTCTGTGTACCACGGCTGACAGGCATTAGCTGCAGACTGTACGAGATAAAGAACGCTGGGATCTAATTGATACAAGTCATTAACACCCTCCTCAATGTGCATTAATATGAGACACATTGCTTGCGATAAAGCTATACCGGGTCCCGTTGATAATTTGCCATGCATCCCTTTGATCAGGCCGATATTAATATTACATGTAGGTGAACTAGGTAGGGATGGAAATCCAGCCGTAAGAAATGTCGAAGTAGTTCAGTATACATATAATAAAATATAAACGTGACACGAAAATACGTTCGAACAAATGATAATCAAATGAGTAAGTCCATGGTATTCACACCTGTAAACGGAGGTGATTTACAGTGCTTAATGGTTATGGTAACTAATTGATGACATTGGAAGCACTGAATGTACCGAGTATTCACACATGTGCCACGTCTGACCGCTTATACCGGAATTTACCGAGGGATTGTTGGAACTATACCTATTATACGAGCTACTGGTACCATGCACGTTTGATTGCTTACCGGTCCGGGAATTGCCGAAGACTGATTGGAACCATCTAACCAATAATGGCATTCCGTTGGTCGCTGACAATGTATCTCTATCTATAAAGGGAATTATGAATGTATACATTGTCGTAGAGGGATGGTCGTTCTGGTACATAACCTTCAGCTCGGAACACGAAATTAACCAATGGCAATAGAAGGGATGAATTGCGTGCTGCACCATTGCATAAGTTTAATACATTATTTTAGTCCCACAGTTGTAGATGATATCAGCGGGTGTTTGGGGTATGTACGGTCTATATACCCGCACTGCAGAACACATCCAGTATTCAAGGCATTCCCTAGCACTCTTTTGTGACAATTCAAATCCCACTCTTTGTGTCGGTCCCAGGGCACTGGTTTAGGCATTCATACGTCGATTCGAAGCGAATATAATTCACAATGCTACATGGGGTAATTTAGTGAAGACTTGCCGGAGTATTGAAAGAATAGTTGATAGCTCATAGGGGCTTGTGTGCTTGTCAAAACTCTTATACATTTGTTTGAATGCCACATTTCCATTTCACTTACCCAGGCCGTCTAGCTGATCGTGGCTTCTAAAGCCGACTGGCTCTCATCGCTACAGTGCGAGACAAACTGCCTTTTGATAGAAGTCAGTGTAGGCGGATACACGGCCGAGACAAACTCTCATAATAAGCACAAATAACGTTTATCATTAAATTACAGGATATCTTCACATTTGTTTGAGTTTGAGATGCAATATAGAGGAAACGAGTGACGATTAAATGCGAATAAATAGCATTTCGAATTTTTGCTTAATGCACATTTTTTTTCGGTTCGTATTCATAATTACGATCCATGCCATTTCTGACTTCAGAGTATTATTCAATATTAATTGACGTCTTCCGGCCCAAATTATATAATTAAATTATGTAAATCAATATGGATAAAGATTGAACAAGAACCATCTGCTCTGGCATTGACCTCAGTGAAATCTGTACTCTATTCCATCATGTATAATCACTTTGTTCCTTATGGTATTATCTGTGAAAAACATCATTTTAAAGTGTTATATATTATCTACATAATTACTAGGATGGTTAAAGTCGTATATAATATCTACAAAATTACTATGAAACTACAATTCAATTATGACAGAAATTGCATAATACAATACCAAAGTATTTTGTCGTTTAAAAAAAAAATTATCAGTACGAAAATCACTTCCTGATGCAAATCAAAACAATATATGTGTTGTATTAAAGACATTAATATCTTTGAACTGCACTCAGCGTCCAACACAGTGACTTGAAATATGAAACGTAAAACATCCACACCAAGCAGGGGGTTATTTAAAGTATGAAGTCGCAAGTTCATATGATCTTCTCAGTTAGGGCGCTCTAGTCGCTCATTTGCTATGCGTATGATTTGTATTTGTAGGAAAACACGGAAATTAGCCGGTAATACTTGACACTTATACAGATAAGCCCCCTGACACTTGTATTGGGGCCCAGATCGCTGGATAAGCTTGTGAAAACTCGCCGAGTGTGTTCCGTACAGGAAGGGCTCAGGTTTGTTTGGGAAATATGATTGAGGTAATTCAGAAAGATGAGGCGAACATTTTTACACTGTAGATAGCAGCCCTATCTGACACTCCATGTATAAGTATAACAACATACGAACCATTCAACACAGAGATTAAGATAACGAAATGATGAGATGTATGAGCAAACACGGTATTAGGACTATTACTTATATTAGTATAAGTGGGGATAAATATAGATGCAAATACTGAGACCGATACTGTGCATGCAATTGCAAGAGCTTATAAATAATAGACGAATGAAGCATGTATAGTATACTTGTTTAAGTTAATGCATGCTTTAAATTTCAATGTATATAGTTAAACACACACACACACACACACACACACACACACACACACACACACACACACACACACACACACACACACACAC
>JAUTBV010097989.1:0-16513 GCA_032361325.1 Lepetodrilus fucensis
ACATCACTAAATAACAACTTTCGGGTGGATAAATCAAGCGTAATTAGTCTCAGATCGAAATTCGTTTGTCCGATTTTACATGTTTATCAACTGTGATATTATGCCTTTAAACCATCTTGATGAAATGACCCCTCGTGTACAACTCATCATAACTCTAATCACAAGATAACCTTAACCAACCTAGAGTAGGTCTGTGGTCTAGTGCAATCCATCTTGACGTAACGACTCACGAGGGCCCTCCCGGAAGAAGTATCGTACCTCTAATTATGAGGTAAACTTAAACCTTGGCGAATATACTTTAATCAATAATATATCTTGACGTAACGAGCTTCAAGGGATCTCATTTAGGAAGCGGGAACCTATACGTCAAGTTTTGCCGTAGTTTATAGATATCATGACCTTCCATGGCTATCGCGTACGAAATAGTATCTCGAATCACAACGTAACCTTACTTCAACTATCTATAGATCTGTCTTGACCAAATGTCCTACCCTTTTATTTATTTTGTTATCCTCTACACGAATCAGCATACCTCCAATTATAAATACAAGGTAACCTAAACTTCAACCTTTGACATAATCTATATGGTATATAGCCCACCTTGACCAAATGAAATTTAGCTTATATACGTATCAACGTACCTCCAATATAAGGTAACCTTACGTTACCTTTGTCATAGTCTATATACTGTCTTGACCAAATGTCCTTTACTATAGTCTATATGTTGTAGTATATACTGACCAAATGTCCTTGCTGTACTTTATCCCCTATGCAATCAGCATACCTCCAATCACATGGTAACCCACCCAGGCCATTATGACTACATTTTAACCACCGTCAATTTATTATTTGATGGTTGTTAAAGGCATAATATCACAGTTGATTGACCTGTATAATGGACAAACGAATTTTGATCTGAGACTAATTACGCTTGATTTATCCACCCCAAAGTTGTTAATTACTGATGTACTTTGTCCCCAGTACTCAATAGTTATCCAAATATTAATGTTTTATATGAATATATGGAACATTTGATGCATCAACTGAACTATGAAGGAATTGCGAGAAAACGTTAGGTGTACGTATTATATGTTTAAGTCGTCCCACTGAGTTATGTCCCCTTGCATTGATTTAATGAAGGCAATAACAATACGACCATATTCAGGTTGTCTATCAGTAGACTACAGGGGATTGCACTAGATAGGTGTCTACCAAACAGCGGTGGAAAGGTTTTTGGAAGTACAACCATGATTTTATGTTTGTCAAGTGAATGTATGTTGCAGTTGTAGCTAAGAACTAGTCCAACACAACCAAAAACATCTGTGATATTATGCCTTTAAGTGTAGTCACAATGGCCGGTGTTTCGAGGATGATGGTAAATTACTTCAACCTTTGCCATGGTCTATATATAAGTCGTTTATCCCATCTTGACGAAATGTCCTTGTAATTTAGCACCGATACTTATCAGCATACCTCCAATTATATGCTAACATTGCTTCAACCTTTCCCATAGTCTGCATATAGTCTATACCATCTTGACCAAATGTCCTCTATTCCCGTGCTTTACACGTCTATACGAATTAGCCTACCTCCAATTATAAGGTAACCTTATAACAACATTAGCCATAACCTACCCTGACCAGGAGTTGAAGTTAAGGTTACATTATATTAGTCACGTTTGTTTTGTACTTGAGAGCAATGGCCGGTCGTTCCATGAAGAATCCAAATAAATACTATTAGACATTCTGGTCGAATCTACAAAAAGAACTGTTTCCTAACAGACATTAGTATCCTTTCACAAAGCTCTATTATCCGCTAAGACAATTAAGAGACAGAACAGAACCTTTATTTCACTTAGACCGGTAACCTCGGCATATGAGTATACCTGTATAAAAATACTAATAACAGAATACATAGAACATGGTCATTGCGGAAAGGGACAGCGCTCTCTTTGTAGTGTATTAAGCTATCGGCAAAGATAATGTTATGGTCTTACTCTATTAGTGGATAAGAGAGCTTCGTGAAAGGATACAGTACCCTTGTACTGGAAAGACCACTGTTTTTCAGGCTCCTAATGATTAAATAATAGGCTACGTCTGCATCCCTGGAATTACCAATGAAGAAGGTCATGACAAGTGTACGGTTCTGAGATCAAATTTAGGCAGACTTTCCATAGGTTTGGATATAGTGGAGACTAGCAATTACTATTTGCTTTGAGAGATGCAGACCTTGTAACCGCAAAGTAATTACTATGTGAGGCAATATAGGCTCCTTAGCGCGTGTGAGGCGTTAATATTATGTTGGTATGCATGAAACTGCTGTTGAAAGGTATTACAATGTTTGTTATTATTTTTGGTTATTTTGTTGTTGTTGTTGTTTAAAAAGAAATATAATTAAAATGTATTTATCTTTTTATTATTATTTAAAAAAAATGTATTTATCTTTTTGGTATTTATTGCAGACCTTGTAACCGCAAAGTAATTACTATGTGAGGCAATATAGACTCATTAGCGCGTGTGAGGCGTTACTATTATGTTGGTATGCATGAAACTGCTGTTGAAAGGTATTACAATGTTTGTTTGTTTTGTTTTTGTTTGTTATTTCTTTTGGTTATTTTGTTGTTGTTGTTTTAAAAAATATATATAATTAAAATGTATTTATCTTTTTATTATTATGTAAAAACATATAAGTATTTATCTTTTTAGTATTTATTTTTCTTGCACAGAAAACTACATCCGAGAGGTATTCATACTTTAATAATTTGAAAAATCTGAACACTGACATTCTTATTCTGGTCGTGGTATACCGTTTCTTATCTTTTATTATTATAGTTACATTTATGTTTCATTATATTAAGCTCGATACATATTATTTTTAAACCTCACGAAATATGAAATTCAAAGCAAGGACAGTGCGAAATTAATTATTATATTATTACACAATGTCCTATTTATATACTTATATTAAGTATAATTATATTGAGCATTTGTAATAGTATACAAATTATACCCTTTCAATGCTGTAACATCATTAAGTAATTGTATCACACAAGTTGCTGTAGGCTATATTTCCTCTAATGAACGTTCTAGCGAACCATCTGCTCTTCAAATGTAATATCGCACTATTTTAAACTACTGTGGTATGTCGTCATTCCTCTGGCATTCTGAGACAAGAAAATTAAATTTAAATCCGATACCAGCAGTTACGTTTCTGGCATTTCTGATGTTAGAGAAAACTTCTCCGTGTTTATTGATTTGTTGCAACTGTTTCCAAGACGTCAGGTGACTCTTACCTTAATTGATGAAACGAGCCAGTATAATCGCAGTTACCATGACAACCCCAGTAAACACGACACTGTAGGCTCCACTCCCTCCGTCGCCGGTGTCGCCGCTCGACGTCGTGTTTGAACTGTTTGTCTGGAAATAACACGTTGATTGTCACTGGCATTGTCCATAGTGTCCGTAATGAATAGAAGAACTGCAACAGCAGCACTAGTAGGTATAGCGTTACCCCCAGCATAGTTACTTCTTCTGATGCTACCACTACTACTACTACTACTACTACTACTATTATTATTATTACTACTACTACTACTACTACTACTACTACTACTACTACTACGGTTGCTACTGCTGCTGATTCTATTAATTCTACTATTTCTAGCTAGCTGCTGCTGCTACTACTACTACTATTTCTAGCTATCTGTTGCTGTTGCTACTACTACTACTACTACTACTACACTACTACTACTATTACCACTACTACTACTACTACTACTACGGTTGCTGCTACTACTACTACGGTTGCTACTGCTGCTGATTCTATTAATTCTACTATTTCTAGCTAGCTGCTGCTACTACTACTACTACACTACTACTACTACTACCACTACTACTACTACTACTACTACTACTACTACTACTACTACGGTTGCTACTACTACTACTACTACTACTGTCGCTGCTGCTGCTGATTCTATTAATTCTACTATTTCTAGCTACTTCTTTTGCAGCTGCTGCTGCTACTACTACTACTACTACTACTACTACTACTACTATTATTATTTACTACTACTACTACTACTACATACATCATCTACTAATAATTAATAGTAATAGTACCAGGGGCCTAAAACTGATAATACTATATATAGTAAACTGATAATGGTCATAGTGGGTATACAATCCGAATTACGCTCAGACTTAGGCGATCGTCTTTATTTTTACAACAATTACGGAACATTGGTCCATTGTTCTTGAAGCAATAAACCATATCCCATTGGCATTGATTACATACCCATTAAAGGATGCCTCTTGCATTGAATACACAGATGTGTTGCCAATACTCTGAATAATGTCATTTCCCCATGATTTAACTCTCTCCATGCTGGAGGCATCTGTAGATGCCCTAAAGAGCAGTGTATGTGTCTAATCCAGCAGGGAGAGGTTAAGAACCAATTGAAAGATGTGTTAATTATATTGCTGGTGGGTATCGTGTACTGTCTGATACAATCATGTACAGCGTACAATAGTCTATGTGTGTGTATTTAAATGCTTTTACAGTATAGGTGACTCTGAGCGCCAAGCAGGGTGACATCAACTACCATTTTTGCCGTCTTTAGGTATGACGCGGCCGTAGGCAAACTGGGTTTGACATACCGACCTTCCGCACTCTGTGGCATGCAGGCGTTCGAAGGTTTGCACCACGGAGTAGGTGTTGACAGTGGTTTTAAGTGTCTTTCTATATCTAATAAATAAATATATAAATAGATGAGTAGATACAAATTGCATGAATGAATAACAAATACTAAATTTATATATCGCCTTTTTTGTTAATGAACATTAATAAACAGATATTCCGTCCCACATATTGACATTAAATTACGATATTGAATAAATAAGAAAATTGAACGTGATCATCCTAACATGTCATAAAGGCATTGTATATCCTCCTTGATGACACAATTGGGCAGTCAACCGTAAGACTTAAACGGAAGATTGTGAAACAGGCACAAAGAAATGGGACGAGTTCGCCACGAGCTATCGAATTTATTACCCAATTTCCTTTTCACTCACGGATTCTCCCCATTGTTCGGAATCGCTGATGTCTGAATGTTTATTTGGACATAAAAAAAATGCATTATGTATACATTGACCCCGCTCAACATTCTAATCAAGTACACTAGATATCGAGGGTATATATTGGAAGACATTGTTCAAAGATAGGCCCACGTGCACTGCGAACGTAAAAGTCTCCTATACAATGGGTATCAGGATGATAGTGTGTGTTGTCTTGTCCTTGACGTGTATACTAGCAAGTGTGGCTGATGCTGCCAGTTCTAGGTATAGCTCACGTTCTGGTAGTATGGAAGTAATAGGAAATCCTGTTGAAAAATCCGTGTCTTACTTTCTCAAATTTGCTAAAGGTAAGAATCTTAAATTATGCAATACAGATATGCATATTAATTTGTGGAGGAACGGTATAAAATATTTTTTTACATCTTGATTATCAATCCTTTTCCTTTTTATATTAATTAAACTATGTTTAAAACATAGTGTTACATTTATGTTAAACATATACATATACATTAATTGATTAATATATCTTAAAAGAGGTACATGCATATACAATTGTCCATATTCTTTTCGAGAAATAGATAAACAATTATTTTAATCTTTAATCACTCTATGCCGATATTTCCCAAAAATAATATAGTTTGTCGATCGTGGCTTATACCAAAAATGATTGAACATGGAGATAGGTCATACAAAATATAGGTCTGCAATCGTGTAACTGCTTTCCGAAGTATAATGTATTTTCAGAGTTTGTACTAATCTAGCAATATGTTTATTTTATCATTAATTACAGTACTCGTGTGCTATATTATGAAGTCTTGAAACAATATTAAAGTGGTTTAAAATCACGGATGGTTTGCCTATATATTGTGGACAAATGAATTTCGAGCTGAGACTAACTACGTTTGATTTGTCCACCCAAAAGTTGTTAATTACTGATGTACTTAGTCCTCAGTACTCGATAGTTATAATAAAATCATATTTTATATGAATAAAGGGAACGTTCCTCTAATTATCCTGTCCTTGATGCATTAACTGATCTATGAAGGAATTGCAAGCAAACGTTGCCGTGACGCATTATATTTTAGTCGTACCACTTTGAAGTATGTCCCCTTGCATTTATATAATGAAGAAAATAAAAATACGACCATGTTCAGGTTGTCTATCGGGGGGTTGCAGTGGAATTATATCTAACATACAGCGGTGGAAAGGTATTTGGAAGTACCAACATGATTTTATGTATGTCAAGTGAATGTACTTTGCCGTTTTAACCAAAAACTAGTAAAAAAACTATCATACATATCTGTGAGTGTTTGCCTTTACACTCTATATTATAGTATTCATTTAGATATGGGCAATCCGTGAAGACTCTTAGGTGTTATATTATATGGGAGTGACATGCTCACAATCTCCTCCAGTAATAATGCATCGCTCCATTTACTATGACTGCTTATAAGACATGCACCTGCATAAACCTGCACTTGTTAATAAACCAATACATTTGCAGTAAACTATTTATATCTATGTTACAGAAACACTCCGAGCGAAACTTGGTTTAAACGAATCTGTCCGGAAGCGATCTGCAACCTGTCTTGTGATGAACGCATACTGTGCTTGGTTGAAAAGTTTATCTTTGAAGGAAACGTGGGCTAAGAAGTTGTTGACGGATATGTGCTATAATACAGGCTGTACAGCCAAATAAAATGAAGACCTACTAGAAATGTAGTAGGCCTACGTCAAAGCCTTATTACATGTATAGTATACTACGTCGCAGGTGCATTCCATTCCAAGTCCTATCTAAGTGGAGTAAAATGAGCACAGGCGACTAACACAACATCAGCGCTTTTATAGTTGGAGAAGTAACTATATTGGTCGGGTGTGTCTAGAATATTCATCTTTCATTGCTATGGACATTTGGACGTTTCATTTAAAAAAAAGAAACGAAGGACTCATCAATATATCTGAGAAATAGTTTCGTATTTGCTTTCAATGTAAAACAAATTTAAACTGGGTATCAATTTCAATAATAAAACATTAAATAGTGATTGCTTATTGGAATTATTTACTCTTGTTCTTATTTGTGTTCATAAATACAACTACCAACATAAATCATGGCTTCTATAGCAATCCGGTAACCTGTGCTGTCGACCTCACATGACTCCTTCAAGTCATTGTACATAATAATAGCACTGCAATCCTAATGCATCTATCCATTACTATGACCCCAACTTGTTGAACTATAATTCATTAGCACACACACACACACACACACACACACACACACACACACACACACACACACACACATTAAAAAAACATACAGACACATACATACACTAATATTTCACGTAAAAGCTGACATGACAAGATAATGTTGCAAACTTGGATTGATAATAAATGTAAAATGGTTGCCCAGTGGTCTAACAAACGTAATGCAAACTAATGCAAATTGGTCTTCACGTGTGTGTAATTAGCTATGTTAGTAGTACACTCATTCGTATACTATTTTCTTCATGGTAATTCAGGAAAGATTTTCACGAAATTGCTTGCGGGATAAAAGTCATAAAGAGTACTGTATTTCTTCCCTTGTAGTTCACTAATATACATGGTGTGGGTTTATTGCTCCAATAGCCTCCAGCCAGTTCGTGCTAAATAGGTTATTGTCATCATTTAGACAGATATAAACAACCTACTACAGTTTGGCATGAAATGCATTGACACACCTTAGGGCCCTAGTTCGTAGCCCATCTCAGTAAACACGTTATGGAATGGCAAATATAAAACTTCAATTTCTTATTTCGTGACTGCTTGCAGTTTGTATGACTGGTCAGTAACGCCATCAACTCATGTATTATATTCTCGGTTTTTTAATATTTTTTTTTTTTTTTCAGTTTTGGTGCTAATGCACATGTGTAAGGATCATTCGACTCGCTTCTCGAGTTCCATAAACAAATACTACCTACCAAATATGAGTCTCAATGAATTTCATGCCAAGCTGTAACTCTCTGAAAAGTACAATTTGGTAACTGATTTAGGAAATAGTCCCCATGATATTAACACATTATGTTCGAAGTTATTGAAGTGGATCGAGAACACGCCTAATTCAATAGAGTGTCATGTGGTTTCAGTGTAATAGTCGACAGCAAAACTGAATCAGATATACAAATAGAACGTCTATGAAAGAATCGTGACACCACCCTTTTCGACTCAGGTAACTTTGGGGGGAGGGGGGGTGGGGGGGGTTATGACTGTGATATATATACATATATATAGAAACAGAACGTCTTCACTCAATAAAATATGGTATATTAAAAAGTCATTAAATGCAAGCTTGAGTACCATCTTGTTTTAGCAGTGATGGCCCCGATAAGTGCTGTTCAACATTCCTTCGGGATTCTTGTTCGTATCTGAAACGTGATGTCCTAGGGGAAGGTTTGATGAGGAAACTGTACAATGTACTGGTATATATATCATCCTTGAACTGAGGACAGAATCTTATCAACGCATAAACATCATTCAAATTAAATGTTATCTTTGGCTGAGTGTAAATATTTCCGCATGGCGAATTATTCAAGGGATTTATTGAGGTATAAAACTACACGTTAATGTAAAACGGACACGGTCGACGTCTTTAGTTCCGGGTAGTCGACGAATAAGCAACCAAATTTCTTCCTAATTGGTTGGAATATTCTGGAATAACCGTCATAGTGCATATAATAAACCATAGGAGGTCTGATGTGTTAAATACTATAAATACTATATCTACATCAACGTTTGTGTATATAAAGATATTCCGCAATACCTGGCGTACATATAGTACTTAAATATAGCATTCCCGCGTGTGTTGCACATGGTTGCGGTTGAAGAGAAGGATCATTGGAAGCATAATCAAATACGCTCTATTAATTAGCGTTAATACTGGGCAACGTACTGACCAGGGAATCGCTGTAATTAGCAGAATGATGTCCAGGCTGCTAGCTGTCTCTCTGTGGGCGTCATTGTTCCTTATAGCGGAGTCCCATCATTACCCTAGGACGTGTATTCTGAGGGTGCCCTGCATCTGGCTGCGACGTCATCCTCACGTCTCCAAACGGATCACAGCCTCCGTGTACGGTTTCTCGCGAGATGTTAGAGGTAAGACAATGCAGACATCTGTTCCATTTACTCCTCAGAAGTATGTATATATTTAATGTAAGCCTTTTCTAATGCGATAATGTAACGCTTTGGAGCAGCGTGGATATAGCTTAGTCCTTGTGAAAGACGTTTTTTAAAAATGATTGGGGAGGGGATTGGGTGATATTGCTCTTCAAAAAAAGTAAAAGTACATTCAAAATTGAAAAATAGATACCACGAAACCTATTATTGGTGTGTTTTCAAAAATATCTTCTTTTTTGGGGGGTGTTTTTTTAGTTGTATTATTATATATATTTTATTTTATTTTATTTTATTATTATTAATAATAATAATAATAATAATAATAATAATAATAATAATTGTCTTTATATAGAGCATCATTTTCTCTGTGCTCTTTGAATAAGATAATATTAAGATACCATGGTATCGTTTCTCGAAGCTCTCTTAGCCGCTAAGGGACCATAGCACTCTATTTGCCGATAGCTAATGCATTGCTAAGAGAGTGCTATGGTCCCTTAGCGGCTATAGCTTCGAGAAACGATACCCATATCTGTAATTAAATATTCCCATAGCAGTATAACTATCAGGTCGTAATAGTGTGGTGTTCCATTCCTTTTTCAGAAAAGCTGCTTGTGCATTTTGATAGACTAGCAATCCATCCACAGCTACGGGCGTGTGCAGGCATTACTTGCATGATCCTGGATCTGTACTGCCAGTGGCTGAAAGTATACGACCCAGTATTGCACAGTGAGCTTTGCTTTGGGCCCACGGGGAAATGAAATCCGAAGATGAAGATGTACAAGTATCCTAGAATTCGTTAATTTCGTGAATGTAGTTTTGATATGTTTTGGCTTTGGGCCTACGCCTACGGGGAAATTAAATCTGAAGATGTAGATGTACAAGTATCCTAGAATTCGTTAATTTTGTGGATGTCATTTTGTTAATATTTTTTCGTGTTGGGCCTACGGAGAAATTACATCCGAAGATGGAGGTACAAGTATCCTAGTATTCATTAATTTCGTGAATGTAGTTTTGATATGTTTTGGCTTTGGGCCTACGGGGAAATTAAATCTGAAGATGTAGATGTATAAGTATCCTAGAATTCGTTAATTTTGTGGATGTCGTTTTGTTAATATTTTTTCGTGTTGGGCCTACGGGGAAATTAAACCTGAAGATGCAGATCTATACAAGTATCCTAGTATTCGTTAATTTCGTGAATGTAGTTTTGATATGGTTTTTTTTCGTGGGTCTACAGAGAAATGAAATCTGAGGTTGCATATCTACAAGTATCCTAGTATTCGTTAATTTCGTGAATGTTTTGGCTTTGGGCCTATGGGGAAATTAAATCCTAAGATGGAGATTCAAGTACTAGTATACTAGTATTCGTTAATGTCGTGAATGTAGTTTTTATATGTTTTTGCTATGGGCATACAAGGAAATGAAATCCGAAGATGAAGATGTACAAGTATCCTAGTATTCGTTAATTTCGTGAATGTAGTTTTGTTGTGTTTTGGCTTTGGTCCTACGGGGAAATGAAATCTGAAAATGCAGATATATGCCAGTATGCTAGTATTCGTTAATTTCGTGAATGTAGTTTTGATGTTTTGGCTTTGGGCCTACGGGGAAATTGAATCCGAAGATGGAGATTCAAGTATCCTAGAATTCGTTAATTTTGTGGATGTCGTTTTGTTAATATTTGTTTGCGTTGGGCATATATTTTTTTTGCGTTTGGCACTAGTATACTAGTATTCGTTAATGTCGTGAATTTAGTGTTGATATGTTTTCGCGTTGGGGCTACAATGAAATTAAATCCGAAGATGAAGATGTACAATTATCCTAGTATTCGTTAAGTTCGTGAATTTAGTGTTGATATGTGGTGGCGTTGGGCCAACAGGGAAATTAAATCCGAAGATGGAGATTCAAGTATCTTAGAATTCTGTGGATTTTGTGGATGTCGTTTTGTTAATATTATGTTTGCGTTGGGCATACGGGGACATTAAACCTGAAGATGCAGATCTATACAAGTATACTAGTATTCGTTAATTTCACGAATGTAATTTTGATAATATATTGTTGCTACGGAGAAATGAAATCGGAAAATGCAGATACAGGTTTAGGTAGTGTATTTGTGAATTTCGTGGATGTGGCTTTCTTAATATATGTTTATGTTTGTGATTTAATTAACGGCATAAATTGACTAACGTTGGAAAAAATATGTGTTATTGCATGTGAATAATTGGATTGTGCTTTCGATTAGTTGATTACTGTCATATACCCATAACTCACTTTGGGTTGCAACGAAATATTACATGTATGTTTGTCAAAGTAGATCTACAAAGTACTATTTCGTCAATGTACATGCATAGTATTGTTTTATACTGTAAGTATATAGTTGCACCGTGTCGACCTGATCGATGTATCTCTTATCTAAATTATGTGTGTACTGCATTATGTTGATGTCCTTTTGGCAAATAAAAAATACTTCTTTCGTCATGCAATCTAAATTTTGACAGGATCAATATTGACTTTTATCAGTATCTTTATATGATATTGTAGTTGAGAGACTATATTTAACACTGTTTACATATCAACAACATAGATACATCACCAGAGAGGGGGGGAGAGAGAGAGAGAGAGAGAGAGAGAGAGAGAGAGAGAGAGCGAGGGATATAGAGAGGGATATATATATATATATATAGAGAGAGAGAGAGATATGGAGAGGGATAGAGAGAGATACACAGAGAGAGAGGGGAGAGAGAGAGTGAGAGAGAGCGAGAGAGCGAGAGAGAGAGAGAGAGATAGAGAGAGAGAGAGAGAGAACACTGGGAGATGTACATGTATTTAAGAGAGATTTAAATACTAATGGTTATTGACAGTGGGTAATGAAACCAAACTACCAGATGAATGTCATCAAATGTAAATTACCCTCATGCGGTTCTCCCCCGTGTGAATAGCATAAAATGTATCTTTTACACCAGTTCACCATCACAATTGATCCATTTATATCCAGCGCGCCTTCTTCGTTCGGACCAGAATCTGATCAGGCCCCGAGATTACGGTTTGTACGATTTCCTGCTCAAGCTCTAAATTTACATAACTGTTATGAACAAAACTCCGAGGAGCATGAAATCGTATTTAGACAGGTTTCGTAATCTCGGAGCCAGGATACAAGTCAATCCAGTATTCACACACTGAATCCTCCGGAGGGAGATGTTTCCAGACTACCCGAGTTGAAATCACTCTCATGTCGGAGCTGCGTTCAGCAGCTGAACTGTTCAGTCGTTGAATATAAACAAGTTCAGCTTCATCATGTGGGTTGGTTTGTGATCATCCTCTGTACTGTAGATGATGGATAGTACCGATCTCATTCTGAGAACAGGCAATTTAAGCAGGCCAATATGAACTGTCGGTAGAGGGTGTGTGTGGGTAGTAACTATCGGAAAAGTCTTAGAAACGTCATCAGAACAATTGCGAATCCCGCGAAGATGTACATGAGAGGAACCAGCAGATAAGACATGATGGTGTCCTTGTTGGCGCCAAGTGACCTCGGCTGTCCGTGAGTGATCATCATATAGCGATCGAACTGCTTCGCAGCCTTCTTATCATGACTGAAAGGATATGGAGCTCCCAGCTTGTGTGCCACCGCCAGACCTGACATCACTGCGGTCTCGTGGTTGTCCACGTGAGTGTAGGACCCACAGAACCACGTATGCTGCTGGCCCTGGATGAAGCGCATCAGCGGCACTGTGAAGGCAAAATGGCGCCAGGTCTGGGAGAAGTGCCTCCAGCATCTCTTCCACAGGATACGGCTGTGGTGGATCCGGTCCTCGTTCCACAACTGGGTGCCGGGGTTTTCCTGGAACGTTGTCTGGTAGATGTTCCTGGTCGTGCCGTCCAGCTGCGGCTGGTACTGGGAGATGTTGGCGGAGACCTCTATCTTGGACCTGTCTGCGCTGTCGCTGCGGACGAAATACTGTTCCTTCTCGACGTGGAAATCGTAGAAGGTTCTCATGTACTTGTCGTCCTCGTGGGTGACGATGACGTCTGTGTGATATCGAACGTTTCCCAAAGCTCTATTCTCGATAAATGTTGGTTCGTCCAGGATGTTCAAGACGGTTTCTGCGGCACATGCAAAGATGACTTCGTCGAACGTATATTCGTTATTGTAAATATCTGTGACGTATGCACGTTTTGGAGTCCGTCTGATATTAATAACTTTACGGTTTAAGAACACCTTGACTCCTGATTCTTCTAGAATCGTCTTGTATACTTCTTCTAGGTTTGGAAAAGCAAACAGTTCAGGTGTGTGACTCAACATTCGCCGATAGTCATAGTTGAAGACTTTGAGACTGTCGTCGTGAAACACCCTGGCTACCAGAGCAGACGATATATTCCTAGTTTGGTTTCCAGACCCAAAGAAAAATGCCGTTAAAGGATACACCATATCATAGCAGAAGTCACTTGAAAACTTGTACCAGTTCAGAACCTTTGATATCGGAATGAAGATGAAGAAGACATCATACCTATAAATTGTCCGCAAAACTTCACCGAACTTCTTGATCTCTCTCTTATAGTTATCGGTCAGCTCTGATTTGGAGTAGTTCGTCCAGGCCTTGTTACCTCTTCCGAAAGAAATCATCATTTGATACGGGCTGGTTTCAAAGCCAAATTCATGAAGGAAGTTGATGACGTTCCTGTGAGCCGGAGTGCCCCCTTGGACGCCGTCGTTTATGCACACTCCCCCGTTAACTATACTAGAGGTGGCCGCACCACCGGGGATTTTCTGCTCCTCCCACACTTCCACGTGGAATTTGTTGCGGTGTCTCCCCAAACTGTAGGCGGCGGCACTTCCGGCGGCGCCCGCACCAATGATCAACACCCTCTTCTTCCTGCGCAACATCCTGCAGGTGACCAAGCCTCGTCACTGTTGGAATAGAAAAAGTAGTTCTGGAAATAAACATCTTAAGTTATTAACGTCCCGGGTATACTTTCACGAAGCTGACCATAACGCTATCTTTATAGATAGCTAATACACTGCAAAGAGAGCGTTATGGTAAGAGAGCTTTATGAAAGGATGCCAATGCCCAGCTCTTTAGGGCAAATCTGGTTGCCCCCCAGCATGGAGAGAGTTAATTAATAGAGTTAATTACATTCGTATTAAAATCAGTTTGAAATTGGACAGTTAGTTATGCAAAGCGTCAAGTATATATGAAGAGCGAAATTGGAGAGAAAAAATGTTTAATAAGCTTTTAATAAATGTTTAAATACGGTAGTGTCAGTTTATATAAGGTTGGTAGCCCTATACCTACTACTTGTAAATCAATCGAGGTGAGCGCTATATGTCGAGGCAACTATGTATTGCGCTATTTATAGTTACTCTGAATCAATAGTGTGTAGTTATTGAAACCATAAGGTTATAGGTAATAGGACGCTGAACGATAGTTGTGCGTTTAAATATTATCAAGGTAACAAAACACGCATACCGTATATAAAAAAGACCATTTTAAATTAGTACAAATTAGATTACATGAATATCACCATTATCCAACATCTTGAGTTAAATTATGGTGGTTGCTGCATACATATGTAGGCTACATATGCTAATTGTCGTAGCACATAAATATATACAGTATAGTCAATAACATTAATTAAGGACCAGTTGCAAGTTTGGACATTTATATTTAGCTTTCTAATTATTATAACAACGAATAATTTCCAAACATCTACAGGCTCCAGGTAGTCTTCAAGAACTTGCAGACACATTGGAAGACGTATCGCACCAGATTCCTCAAGCCGAGTTTAGAAAATTAGTAGAAAATGTCCCCACAAAATACCTGCCGGACCTTAATTTATTTTGTTGAGTATAATTAGCAATTAATGGAGGAATGTGTGAAAATCAATGTCACTTACGTGGAGGATATCCACGGGGAACCTGCAGATGACCAGAGTGACCACGTATACTAATATGTATGCCCAGTGTCCAGTAAAATTGGCTACATTGCAGGGATTACATTCTCTGTGCGAGAATTAGTTGTACGTACGCAGGGCCTGTTTCTTTCTAGCTGTAATGTCTGTACTTTGTGTCCGACGTATGCGCAGATACACTGTGCGGTGTTGATCCTTGGTAACTGCGAATGCGTCGGACAGAAAGTACAGACATTACAGCTAGAAGGGAGCAGGACCAACGTTTCTTAACAATGCCACTTCGCCGCATTAACAACGTATTACATAACCTAAAGTTGCACGATAAGCTAAAGCTACTGTTTTGAGTAGCCTATTTATACATGCATTGGATAATGTTAACGCACCAAATAGTACAGATGTGAACAACAACGGGGTAATGGATATCCTATAGTCACAACTATTGGATACCCTGGGTGTTTTGGGGTGTTTTGCCATTGATATCAGGAAATTGCACTTTGGTACCGAACATTATAAAAATATCTGCAACATGCCATCCAAACATCACTGGATAATAGGTGCGAAAAATGTTCATTTTTGTTCTGTGGACACCAGGATTAGTATGCTATTTCAAAATTGCCGGTGTTAAAATCTGTCAATAGCATTACTGATGGCAGGAAATCGCAGTATATAATATAACGACATTTCGAAAGTTCAAGGAGCATACCCCACAGACAACATTAAAAAACAGTGTGTTTTTTCTTCTTCTATAGATACCAGGAAATTTGTTATGCCTACATTTCGATATTTTTAGTTTTAATAGATAGCCTATACCAGGAAATTGTATTTCATTATGCGTATATTTCTTTCTTTCCGAGAGTGCACCTCAGTCGGAACCAATAAGCCTACTAGATAAATACTAGGCCTAATTGATATGAGTTATTCATACCTATTTGATAATATATGCATCTTAGTACATTTATGTTAACATAATACACATGAAGGATAATTATTTCACAAATATGCTAGACTAGGAGTCAAGTGAGATTTAATTGTTGCCATGGTTCCAAAAAGTGTGAGATGCTAACTAACCACAGAAACCAAATTCTTAAGAAAATCTAATGTGGGATAAGTTTAGGGGGGTTGGTCAAAGTACACGCAAAATGCCATTTAATTGTTATTGAAAGTTCCAAGCAAAATTAGTATGCTGCTTGGTAGAAGACATCTCATTGAACCCAAATCCATTACTTAAGAATAAATATTTTCTGGGAAAGACCATTTAAGAAGCATATTAATTAGTGCTAATTAGCCAATTAATTGTTGTGTAAGTTCCATCCTTGGAACCAAATGGAAAATGTACAGTATGATCTCCTAATTCAGAATCACCAACTTAAGAAGAAATA
>JAUTBV010098000.1:0-16513 GCA_032361325.1 Lepetodrilus fucensis
TTTTTAATAACTGAATGCAAATGTATGCGTTATTAGTCCAACAAACGTACGGATATTTTTTATGATTTTTTTTATTACGTTTGTAAAATAAAGTTTTGTTGACTCGTTTTGACAAGTCAGACGTAGATCTACTGGCTCCGCTCCACATGTCCCTGTGGTTCGTTCCACTTATTGTCTGTACGTTCCACTTATTGTATAATGCATTTCACCAAACAGCTTCAGTCAACCAAATTATATCCAGTATATATTCAACATATCGAACTGAAATCCGCATTTCCACCATGCATTTCTTTTTCAGTTCTTCCTGCACGGATCGATGATGCACACGGCACCCATTTCGTTTGATCACACCAGTTTCTACAAACTAACAGTGGAAGGAAAGGGAACTATCGTATCACTACAGATGACGTAGTCAGACTTGAGCATGGAAGCGCAAATAGCAACTGTTGTTTAGCACTGATATCCACCTAGTGTTCAAAATGCCAATGAAAGAAGACAATCATTTGACGACGATCAGGTCTGCGTTTTACGAAAAGGTCGCATTGTAGTCCGGGCGCAAATGAAGACTTACGTACGCCATGATTTTACCATGGCAGGAAATGACGTAATGTATTTACACCCCGACTTCCGGTACGACCCTTTCGGGAAAGGTATGCCAGTTGCAGATGTTGATGATGGATGGATGTTTGGATGTGAACATGGTCCGTGGTGGCATAGATGGGCAATGGTGACATTGACAACTCATCAGGAATACCTAGCACCAGGGCTCCATACTCCTATCTACGGGTCTCTGTATTTATTCCTGTCACGGAACTGTATATAGTGTTCTCATCAGTGACGCCAACTATTTTAGTATATATTGACACGACACTGTTCCCATGTATTCAGGATCACTATTTGAAGCGTGTAGCTACATACAGTCCGTATGTATACTGTATTCAGTACAGTACATGATGTTTGAAGGTATCAATAGTTGTATGCATAGATTTACCACTTATGATATTGATACAGTAAAGCATTGACTGGTCATGTTATTGGTTGGATGGAGTGTACCTACTATTTTGCATGTTGATAAGTATATACAATTCCTGTATTGATGGGTGAAATATGTTTTGTGCTCATCAGTTCATTAATATGTGTAGTTGTCTTCTTTGAAGTTTGGAGTCATGCCATCAATAGACATATAGCATCTGGCAAGAGACATTCTGATTGTCTAATGTCAGAGTTGATGAAAGGTCTTGGAGAAATAATATTCCCGAAGACAGAGACCATATTTTAGTTGTTTGTAGTGTTTGACAGTTTGTATCATGAATTTTGAAAGTAGATATTAGTAGGCAAGATTGGCCTAGCACAGGGCATATGTGTTGTACCATACAATTAAATATTGACGCTACTATTCTGTGGCATGTGGCATATTCACATGTTCGAAAACTAGTGCTGTCAAATCCACTTTGGTATTATATGTAAATAGTGTGTCTAATGCAAATGACCTCGACTTAATATTTGATGAATTTATTATGTCCAGATCACCTACCTTCAAGAATCTCCAAAGAAGAATTAAGTCCAACTTTTGTCAATACTTCATGATCATGCTACATACCAAATGATTGTGGCCAGCCTATTTATGCAATTCCAAATGGCCGCCATGTTTAAGTTACAATTTATTTTCGCACGTAGTATTTATGGTCCTTAGACTTCGTAACCAGGGAGTAGACATTGTGACCACTATCATTTATCGTGCGTTCCCTTGTATATCAATAGGATATATATACATGGAACACATACATGTACTGTTATAGTCTATATTTATGCATGCAACACATAGCATAGCCTGGAGTTCACTTATACCATTTATCTGAATGCCTACTTCGTGTAAGATAGCTATAGCATATACAAGTATACTCGTTCACCCTTGCATTATTTTGTTGTTAACGTATATTTAATATTTATATTTCAATGTAATCTGTTTTCTTTTTACTTGTTTGTTGTTGTTCTATTTTCAATACGTCATTGAGCGTATTTGAAATGAACATGTAGATTTCTTGAACAAAGTATTAGTAGTATATTTAACGTGTTACCTTATAATAAAATGTAGATACTTCGCAAATGTATAATGCATACATTTCAGAATATATCGTACATGTACCCAAAATAGTATTGTTTATGCAGATAAATTGTAAACATTGTGATATGTCGGTTTGTGTTTGATACAAATCTATATATTTGTATGTCATGTTAGTATTACATTTGGAAATAAATCGTACATTAAAAAAAATATGTTTTGTAAACATTTGTATTTGTTATTTTTCATGTATGCATCCTTAGACATACACTATAGCTTATTCTATTCATGGCGGCAATTTGGTCCGGTACAATACGAGTATAAATAATTTGTATTGTGTTTATAGTATCTGGTATGCGTAATCCATGTGTAATGTAATACCTTTATTGTAAACGTATGCAGTAATACACTGTTTTATACTGGTTTCAAACTATATGTAATATTAGTGTATGTAATATTAGGTATTAAAAGTAAGACTACATGGTGAACACTACATGATGCTTGATAATCCCAGTCTACGGTGTGCATCGACATCACTGACATAATGTAGAAACGACTTTAAAGCTATCCTTCATTCAATCTGCTTTGTCCTGTAGTTTCTAATATGATGGCCAAATGGATACATCTTGCAAGTGTTCTATCATAACATGACAAGTATTCCTTAATAAATAGCCCAATAAACATGGATTTGAGACAGAAATAATAATGTCAGGATGCTAAGTTGTTTTCGTTTCTGGAATTTTTAGTGGCATTTCCATACATTTGAGCCACTTTCATATATTTTACCGCCACGTTTCTACTGGAATCCCGGTCTCTTATACTGGGTTTTATATCATGTCTTGTGATAGATTGAGGAATGCGTACCTACAATCTAAAAGAGAAATAGTTGTAAAAGATCAAATGATATTAGAGTTACCTGCCCTTTGGTAGGAATGGTGGAGCGAAGACTCTCGAGAGCAACAACGTACGCATGTTCCAGATAGTTCTTATATCGCAATCCATGAAGTAACCTTAATATTGCTTTTAAAAGAATGACAACACTTCTGATAATGAAGACATACATTCACCTATGTAATTGTTTTATTACTTTCGCTGCATGATATTCCAGCAACACGAATGTAAACACCCACATGATAACCTTGAATAATAAAGTTCACCAATATATTCCAGAAAATCAAAGTACAATACGAGAGTGTGGATAAAGGTGTACAATGTGACAGTATATTACAAACCTGATTGACTCATTGCATGTGGCATGATAATTGTGCTCACTATTTATATAAATCAACGTTGATCTGAACGATACAGCAATTCTGTTGAAATACTCAAACAAGGTACGTATTTGACAAAAGAAGTAAGCACAATGTACCTCATCCTCGTAGCTCATGAATACTTCATTCCGTTCAGCACTCACTTCATTTGAGCGAGAGGTACCACATGAAATGAGTTCTGAACAGATGTATGTACCCTTGTGATGTGAGGATGACTGTATCTCAAACATACCAAAACAACCCCTGTATATGCGTTTCATGGAACGGAATGATGAGTATAATACTACATTGTGCCAGGTCCGGGCACGACTGGTGATTACTATACCGCCACGGATTACACAATCGTCAACAGATTACATGTAGTTGTCATAGATGTTCTCCTTGACATCGATGTACACCAACTTAATATGTACTGCTTTGCCCTCTGGTTGCAATTGTCTTCACATTTATAGTATGCTATTATGCCTGTACATTGCGGAACTAGACCACGGTGTTACTGCGTAGATCGCCGCCTATGGCTTTCACTTCACAGATCGTCAGAACATCGGTGGGAGTCTTCCGGGGACCTACAGGTCCTATACGAATGAATTTACCATACAAGGGCTTGCTGCATATGATCTTCCGTGTTGTCGCATGCGGAAATACTCCCACGTACTTTGCACATAATTCACCCTGGCTTCCGTTCTGAGGATCGTCATAAAATACCCGGATGTCAAAGTCATGAAGCCGATTTTCTGGAAAGACGAAGAAATTAGTGTATCGCGGCCACATCATACTCGGCTACATTGTTAACAACTGGAGTGCGTTCAATGACACAAGCGGCTTACTAAACTAGCCATTGTCTCAAGAGAGTCGTATGAACCGTACATGGGACAGGGAACCAGTTTAGCTAAGCGGCTTACTCTGTCCTGTGCTGATTGAATGCACCACTTGTTAATGAATTCATGGGATTCATGTCCATTTTAGATCCTAACCCCATCTTTGGATTTTACAAATCTTTGTGAATCCATACAAATTAAAATAACCTTTTGTTTGTTCTACATTGATGGTTCTACATTGATGGTTCTAAGTTGGTGGTTCTACATTGATGCTTCTACCTAGAGGCTAATTCTCAGTGTTCTGTAACTCACTGCATTCAAGTCCGCAGTCGTCACTCCTGCTCGTGATCTCCACTTGGCTGACGTATTTGTACTTGTGCATGTCCATCTGCCACCACGGCTCCAAGTTACCATCCTCAGCGGACCAGCAGGAGACAGTATCCGAATCTATAGCACTTTCAGCTGATGAAGGATTGGTGCTGCCAATTGCGGTTGCTTTAGTCAAATCAATACGCCCTTGGGGACCTGACGTGTAACACAGAATACGTCTCTTCAGAAATTGCTCAAATAATTTTAATGTGTTTTTTTTTTAAATAAAATATATATATATTTATTTTATTATTATTTTTAATTTATTTTATTTATTTATTTATTGTTATTATTGAGTGTATGTGAGGGAGTGCTGGTGGTTTGAATATGTCTGTAAAGCTGCACCATCAAGAATCGTTAATTAATTACTGGAGGAAATCTGCAACACCGGAACTGTCGAATGTTACCATAGTACATTCAATCACTGTGGTTACTTTATATACTTAAATTTGAATGAATGTCATTACATGTGCATATTTCCTTTGTATTTAATTATCACAAGTCGATCGATATTGTATAGATTTACTATTTGATCCAGAGTCTGTTTATGTTCATCTTATTGATATATGTATGTCAATCAATTTTATGTCAATCAATCTTTACACTGTAACATGTATACTGAAATCAATACAATAAAAACAATAAAAATAGAATAAACATATTCTGTAGATAATAACCTGGGCCCATATTCTCTAAACTTCGTAAGTCCTAATAATAATAAAAACGTTTGTAAGTACTAAGAATTTGCCAAATTGGTTTTCTGCTCATGTTATTCTTTTATTAGATAGTTTCTGACTAAGAAGTTCTTTACTAAGAAATGTCGAGAATGCGGGCCCTGCTTGATTGATATGCAAACATTAAATATCTACCATTCATACACGTAGGTGAACTTTTAAACAATGTTGATTCTGTATAACGTGCAATACCATGTTACATCTATACTGTAGATTGCATATCGTATGGTGAATATCATATGAGCGTAATAGTATCGATTCCTTCAACATAGCATTACCTAGTGTTGTGTCCTTTATTGGAAGAATGGAGAGCTTTCTTACGAGGCCTGGGCTAGCTGTGACAATATCCATCATATGGGCTGGATACTGGTCGTATTCAGTGTGAAACAAATACACTCTCTGTTCATCTATGAAAACCTATAACAGATATACACGTAAAGGTAGAGCATATTTAGTAGCTATACAATTGGCTGTATACATACATATCATCTACTGAAAAGCTGAACATGGACATTATTTAGACTGTTTTTGCCATTTTGGGGGCTAAACTATTTCCAAATTTGTCATATATCATGTAAAACAATATTTGTATTACAATTTTTCTAAATTACCTTGAAATAACCAGTAATAAGAAAGTAATTCAAGTATTTGAGAACAACCAAATATTCAGCTAGTTCGTGTATCATGCTACTTTGCCTGACTAATAATCGTAGGCGCTTATCATACATATTGGATTAGTAATATTGTTCGCATGCTCCATTAATTTAGTGGTTTACGATGTACAGTAGTTGGATACATGTACTTACATACAAAGCGTCTGTCAAGGATATGACTCTGACAGTGATATCAGATCCCTCAGTGTGAGACATATTTGTACTGATATTGGAAATAGTTGCGACACTCGGAGAACTTGCCGTAACCTTCCCATTTTGTCCAGTAGTGACAACCAGCTGCACATATACATCCATATCGGGAATGCGAGCCCTCCCTAGACTAATTGTCGTCCTGAAATGCATTAATTATATAATGTAAATTAATGTACACGAATTTGATAGTACGTGTTTATAATCGAATTTACATGAATTTGATTGTAGACTAATATGATGGCTTAACGTATTGCCTCTATACTATCAAGACGACTATTTTAACACATCAAAGACCCACTAGTTCCAACAGTCCGTTGTTGTTTTCTATCAAACAACTTCTTTTTTCGATGTCCTGTTCTGGTCACTTTTCTTACAAATTTTTACCTGCAGGAACGAGTCAAATGGGTCACAGCTAGTTCTGATTTAAATCGAAAATACGACACTAACTGGATCAGTTACAAAGATGGTCCCATAATGCACTTACAAGTCCGAAAACTGCAGTAGATATACTTGAACCCATCCTCAGGATATGGGTCCATATTGTACTGGCCTTTATTTATCAACAGTTTTACTTACTACATGTATAGCAAAGCTCAAGGGTGCCACACGAGTATTGACTTTCAATGCATCAAGTAATGCCTATAATGGTTGTGTCCTCCTTGGAAGTGTGAAGAAACAGTATCTATATTGTCATCATTAAGTGTACCAAACATTGTCTTTCTCCGATGTTCCTATTCAAATATTCGAACATTTGAAAATACGCCATATTGAAACGGCAATTACATATGACGTTTCTTTTGCGGTTCAGTATATATAAGTGGTGTCCACAACAACAAAATGACAAACTTCAGTGTGCACATTTGTACACATCTGTAACGTATGCTTACGATTGACCTTTCAGGGTTACCAGAACTTCCACCATTTGACCAATGTTCAGGGTACATGGAAATATTAACGGACTGAGCTGTAATAACAAAAGGCATTACTATAAATATAATTCATCTATAGAAATCGCTATCATAAAGGCTCGTGACCCAGTACTAATAATCTAAACAGTAAATTGCAATTAGAAAACCGTAAGGTCGCACTGTGTAGGAGAATGTACGAAAACTATTTTTCCACGTGATGTGCGTTGGAAGCTTTACCAGGATTTACAATGCTTTTGTTTGTGTTGGTTTGTAATTGGGGTTTAGAGTCGCTTTCTAGAAACTAATATCACGACTTGTCAGTTTAGGGCAGGGGGAAACCCGTAACATCCGTAGCGCTTAATGTTGCAGTAAACCTGCCAGCACCGGCTGGTACTGACATGACCAATGAGCATTGCCACTCTACAGCCAATGAGTGCATCCTATCAATTTTGTGTCAGAAAGGTAACTTCCGCGAACATTTATGCCGGGCCCTCGGGGCGGGATTTGAACCTGGAACATTTGGCTCCGAAGTCCAACGTTCTACCACTGCGCTATCACCCTTTACTATGAACGTCTCATCACTGCTAGTGCTATGTAATACTCACGTTGTCTCTATGATTGTCGTATACTGTATTACTGGAACATCTCCCAGACACCACTGACCAGCCTTTGTCTTCCGTACAGGACGATCGGCTGGTACCTCCACACATTGCGTAGCCTTCCAGACACGTGTACGTAGCAGACGCCTCTGACGTCGTGTACGTGACGTCAACTCTGGCGTTGTCAAATTTGGGAGGGGCTGTACAGTCGGAAGGAGTCCATTCTGTTGATCACAATGTGTCTGATAACATAGGCAACGCACTAAGAATCACTAAGAATACAACATCTAATATAGGCAACGCACTGAGAATCACTAAGAATATAACATCACTAAAATAATCACTAATATATATAAGAATACAACATGCACTAAGTAACAAATGAGTGGATGTAAAATGTGGATTATTTAATTAACGACATGGAACGAAATATGAATATTGCAGTCGGATGGAGCCCATTCTGTTTATCACTATGTTTCTGATAACATAGCATACGCACTAATAATCACTAAGAATACAACATGTATTATCAAGCAAGTGTGTAGATGTAAAATGTGGATTATTTAATAATGCCTTAGAACGAAATATGAATATTAATTAAACGAAATATTTTCAGTGTATTTCATCGTATGTATCGCTCTTTCATTACATTGTGATTGGATTAATTGCACGTGTGGATTAATTACTCATGTATTGGTAAACATTACAGTGGTAAAACCGTATATGTATGTTGGCAAATACTGGTATTAAAAATAATATCTTAGATTCTGATTAGATTATCTTATATTCTAGGCTACTAGTAGGAACTCACTCTTCATAACAACTTTATCTCCGAAGACCTCAGCCTCGCATATCGTCATGACATCGCTGCTTCCTTCAAGCTTGACTCCCTTGATCATCACATAGCGACCCCAAACGTTTTCTCTACATTTCAAAGTTTGCACTTCGCTTTTTGATATTTCCCCTTCATACACAGCACACAGAGTGCCCTCCGATTGGCCTTCTAATGGGATGTCACTGAACACCTCAACAGTGACGTCACGAAGCTTTTCATCTAAGCAAATACATCAAGAAACGAATTACCAATACTACTTGTAAAATTACATGGAAATTAAAATTGTGCAAATTAGTTGATGAGGACTAATGAGGACTAATCCCTCTCCATGATGGATTAGACACAGACACTGCTCTTCAGGGCATCCCGAGTTGCCTCCAGCACGGAGAGGGTTAAGGATACTAGTTTCACAATATTTAATTTGTATGAAATTATTTGAAAGTATATGATCCTCTGAAACAAATGCAGCCATTGTCTACTTAAAAATCCATAAATTTTAAATACTTAATGCTAATGCTTTCAGAGAATGTGATGACAGTTGCCACGGGAACATTCAGTAGACATTGACGCCACGATAGGTAGGCCTGTTAATGACAGGTATAAGTAGACATTGACGCCGAGATGGGTATTAATTAACACCAATATACCGGTAGGTATTAATGACCCATACACTGTTCATACTCACTGCATCCCTTGCAAGCGTTGAGGACATCCAGACGGACTTCTCTGATGAAGTACGGCAGTTCCAGATCTATGACGACCGAGGGAGACGTGTCATGGTCGCCTGACGTCCAGCAGGACTCGCCCATGGTCGTGGCCCCGGACTGGTCTGGGTTTCCGTCAACGACGTAGACGCCTGGGTTCTGAGGCTCAGAGCTGGTGGTGACGTTGGCGTTTAGGGCCAGGTTCGCGTCAACTCGTTCTGAAATGACATAGATAAGTAAAGGTAAACGAACTGATTTAATCCACATGCCAGACTATTTCTTTTTATATTTTACCATTTGATTCTTCGGAAATCCAGTTTAGATCAATAACATGAACACTACGAAAACTAATGCCTAAGGTTTGAAATCCGGAAAATACAACAAATGCGCAAAAGTGGAAACTATTTTTGTTTACCTATACCTTACGTTGTATCCCGATCTATTTGCGCGTAGACCATGCTGCACAACATGATTCATCTCTTATATTATTATTAGTAGTAGTAGTAGTAGTAGTAGTATTGTTGTTTGTAGTAGTAGTAGTAGTAGTAGTAGTAGTAGTAGTAGTAGTATTGACATATTGTAATCAGTGTTGTTATTATTATTATTGTTATTATTATTAATATTATTATTGTTAGTAGTAGTAGTAGTAGTAGTAGTAGTAGAAGTAGTAGTAGTAGTAGTAGTAGTAGTAGTAGTATCATCATTATCATTATTACCTCTGATAACGTCTGCCGTCTTCCACGTGTGTAGCTTGGCCTGTCTGATAGTCACGCTATTGGAATATCGAAATGTATCCACAGAGTGATAGCCAGTGAAATTGTAATCAACAATTGTCTGCCCGTCCATCTTGACCTGGTGTCAAAATACAAAACTAAAAGAAGCTATGATGCACACTAATCCATAAATATTAATGTTATTAGTCGCACACTGTCTCCGTGGCTATGCGTGTGTACTTAAATGCTAAGCATTGTCAATGGTGGAATATATAACCAATGTCATTTGTAGTTCTAGTGTCCCACCATGGCAATGTACATACCCTCACAAAGTCTGTCAGCATATAGAGAACAACATGCACTTCTTTGTCTTTATAGAATGGCGGATCGTCAATTGTAGAAGTTGCGGTCTTGCTATGTATGTCAATAGATCGTATTGAACCTCTGAATTCATACGTGAATCGCACGATATCGCCATTTGTTGTTTCCAGAATCCACTCTCCCCTTTGGAAATAAATGACTGTGAGTAAGAATTATTAAGGACAATGACGAAATGAATCATGTATTCTTAAACAATGGAAAACTTCAAGTTAAGATAGTTTACGGTGTATTTTCCAGTTTTAATAGTCTAAATGGAAAACTAGATGTTATGCTATTTTACGGTATATTGTCCAGTTGCAGCTCTTGGGGGGGGCCCCCGTCCCCCCCCCCCCCTCCTCCCACCCCCACACACACCCTCCAAAACACACACACACACACACACATAATATAATATTGGAGGAAATACAATCTATCTATCTATCTATATATCTATCTTATAGCGCATGAGCATGTGTACGACACGGAATAGGCGCGTTATTAATATGCATTATTATTATTATCTGTATATGCTTCTGCTACTCACGTGTTGGTTGTCGGCGTCATCCATAGTTCCAGAGCGCTGCCAATTTGCAAACTACAAAGCTGAAACTTGGTCTGCTGAAAGTCATAAACCGATGGCATGATTAGAATGGTTGCGTTTACACTTCGCATAGGGAATTATTATTATCTTTTCTTTTGTTGTTGGCAAATTAATGCTACGCTTAAAGATGTATTTGCATGTTTCCAACACTATGTATGTAAGTCTTACATTCTTCAATTCATCCTCCCCTAGATTGGTCTGCATGCACTTCCCTGGCTTCCCGACCCATCCTGCCTCGCTTGAACAAGTAATGACGTCACTTCCTTTACACAAGACGGTACCACTTGGACATGTGTACGTAGCTATGGCCTTGTTGAAGGTGTAGGACAACTGGACAGTGAGTCCTGGGATGAGGGGTGGGAGTGGACAGACATCTGGAGCCCAAACTGGGAAGAAACCTTGGATTTAACCATTGGATATCGCGAAGGCCGAAATAATTACGAGCGATGAACAATAGAAATAGATTTATTTGGCTGATCTCTCTCTCTCTCTCTCTCTCTCTCTCTCTCTCTCTCTCTCTCTCAGTGCACTCCATACCTTACAGAATCTTAACCAATGTACTGTCCACGCTAAGAAATACTGTTATATATATCACCAGGTGAATTATTAGCTAGACTACCTCAGCATAATTTTGCAGCTTACTGAATTAAAGTTTTCCCCCTGAAATATGTTTGTCAAAACATCAATCGGAATGTTTTTATGTTTTAATGCTTTGTAAAATTATTAAACTCACATTTTCCAAGTAGATCATCAGGAACATCATGCAGGTAAAATCTGACATAATTTACGTCAAACTCTCCTTCTTGCACGTACGTGGAAATACTTTGCAGAGTATCTATGAGTGACACATTTCCAATACAGTATCCATCGAGAGACACCTGAAATGAAGCCACATGGACATGCTCCATAAGAAAGCTGGCATATTTTACACTTGTACATGACCAATGCTACAATCAATGTTAAATGGTTAGCATGGGTAAGCATTAAAATTGGAAACAAATAGTTAAATTGTCCGTATAGCCCAGTGATATTTCTTATACATTGACAATGCGCCAATTCAATGTTTGTAATGATGTTTCTTATACTAAACATAACAATTGGAAACAAATAATTGAATTGTCAGCATAGTCCAGTGATAATTCGTACATTGACCAATCGCGTAAGCTATGATGCCAAATAGATCTGATGGTGCCAATAATCCTTATGGTTGGGCCTGACGGAATTCAACGGTATAATGCTAAATTGATCATTTAAGTATACTTTACTCACCATAAGCGATGCGGAGTGTATTACAACCGTGAACGTTACTTCTCCTTCTGCGTTCACATGGGAGGCTTTGCTAACATTCTTATTCGAATCCAAAATCGTCACTAATCCTTTATTGATAACGACAGTGAGAAAGTGTTCCTTCGCATCACCAATAAGCGAAAACTGAAATCTAAATGGTCGAGGGACAGACATTATTTATACAACATATATGTCCATTAATTATTATGTAATTAATTCACGAATTAGCTATGTACTGCTAATATTAGAATTACAGTATTACTAATTATAATGTACTTTAATAACGTAACATAACCTTTTCCTTCTTCACCACCACCTCATACTAATACTCCTTCTCCTAATCCTCCTAAACTACTAATACTAATACTAGTACTAATACTAATACTACTAATACTAATACTATTAATATTAATACTACTACTACCACTACTACTTCTCTTCGTACTGTTACCACTCACCTGGATGAGCTATGCTGACCCTTGATGACTAAAGCAGATCCATCTTCAGGTAGACATGGCAACACAATTGTCCCGTTTAAAGACGCAATCTGGAGAAAAATGACACATCTTTCATATTGTACCAAACGATCCATAAACGACTGCGTCACTCGTGACAATATAGCCTCCCCCTTCACTCAATGACATAAATCATGATATTTGGGAAACACAGTTAAATATCCTTTATATATTTCATCAGTCCTTCCCAATGCATCCTGTTTTACATATAACCATCTACCACTATCACCAGTCCACGTTCATACAGTCATAAAGTCTTCTTCATTGTTTGTACACGTATCCATGCCACCAATAGAACGTGTCTACTTCTCTATGTCATCAGTCCCGGGGGCCAAATCATGAAACGTTCTTCTTAGCCTAAGAAAAGTTCGTAGATATACTATAAACAAATTTAAGATTGTCGTACGATCGTTTAAGAACGTTTCAAGAATAGGCCGCCTTAACTGTGCATCCCATTTATATCATCAATGTCAGCTTGCCCATTACCTCGGCGTTTCTCCAGGTGTTCTGTTCACATCTTCCCGTATCCTCCTCGGCAGTCCAGTTATTGTTCTTGGAACACATCCGAGGTGATATTGACCCACACATGGCGTAATCCTCCTCACAGCTGTATTCAGCTACAGTCATGTTCCTTCTGTAGACAAGCTGCAGGTATGGAATACATATTGATAGCATAATAGTTCACTGATAATGTTCACACTATAAAATGCCATTGATGTATTACATATTCATAGGGAAACTTTCTGAATACATTTAGTAAATTCAAATAATATGACAATGTGTATGTGTATGCAATACGAATAGGTACAACAACCGGTAAACATGTAATCTAAAGATGCATACTACAGTGACATCTTATATAATACATGATAATTGTTAACCTTTTTAACAAAACTATATACTGTATATTATTATTATTATTGTTATTATTTTTATTATTGTGTATATTATGGCAAATTCACTGAAAATTATTATTAGCGGAATAATATACTTTCTATGGAATTCGAAATAAGCACATTTTATAATTACCTGATGCTCGCTGTTTAGAAACGACGGCGGGGCGTCACAGTCATAGGGTGCTAAGTACAGCAAACAGAAGATGAACGATATATGTTACAATACAGCAACCTGCCCAAACATGTTGATTTATCATAACATGTCTCAGCTAAGATGTTAACATTCATTATATTACGTTATCCTTGGTGTTGTGTTAATGCCGTGGGTATTGTTTCTCGAAGCTCTCATATCCATTATTATGCGATCATAACACTCTCGTAAGTGTACGTTCCTCATGTATTGGAGATGGCTATGAGAGTCCTCATGGTCGCGTAGTAGATATGAAAGCTTCGAGAAATGACACCCTGGTCCCGGTTCTACAAAGCAGCTCTACGATCGCCCTGAAATTACCAAAAGAATCATGATCAGAATTTTTATTTTGCGGTTGTTCATAAATCCCCAAGCTTAAATCTTAGATGGATTTATGAACAACCTCAAGACGTTTCGAAACCCCGGTGCCAGTGCGTTACAATATTTAGAGTAAGATCATGCCATAACATTTACAACTATTGAGGTGAAGATGTATAACATGAGGCAGGCTAACATAGTTGAGCTAAGTCAATCCAAATATGTATTGGTATGACGTAAATTAAACATGTGTTTTACCAGGTTTGCTAAGCGTAGCCGCCAAGGTTTCAACTGTACTGTTCACGCTTTCTACTGACGCGAGTACTTGGTTGAGTTCATCCATGCATCCACACTGCCCTGGGACAGATGTAGTATTAGTACTCGCAGCTGTAGTGGTCTGTGCAGTTGACCTTGCCGCTGACGTTGACGCTGACGCTGCCATTGACGCTGCAGTTGACGCTGTCATTGACGCTGCAGTTGACGTTCCAGTTGTCATTGAAGTCGTCATCACAATATCTCCTGACGATGGCGTAGTCGTAGCTGATGCCATGGCGCCATCAGTGGTTCCGTTGACTCCAGCTGTAGTAGTAGATGCACTCTCTGTTGAATTGACAGTAGGCGTAGGAAGGGTGGTCGATTCCTGTATAGTTGTTACAACATTAACCGTTGGGGTTGTCTGTCCTGAGTGAAAAACACATGATATTCAGATTACGGTTCATATAAATATTCAAACATATCATATTTTATTTTTATTTGTAATTACCTTCTGAATATCCGGGCCCATAACGACCCAAACGTATTTATATATGGAGGTAGGTGCATTTGAGGTCTATGCACTGCTGTGTAACAGCACACATCTGGCACGCATCTGCATCTGTTACAGAAGGAAGCTGTCGAGGTACAACCAGGGATGTGTTCAAAGACGCAAGCGGCTTGCAAGCGGCTTACCAAACTACCCAGTATCTCAAGAGTTGTATGGACCATACATGGGACAGGGAACCAGTTTAGCTAAGCGGCTTACTCAGCGCTTGTGACTTTGAACGCACCCCAGGCATTTGCACTTACCAATCTGAGACCGGAGTCCACATGCTCCAAGTTGGGGAAGGAATATTTGCGGTATCGGACACTGCTCCCGTGTAATGGTCCTCTCCCCCCTGCACTGTATGTAGAAGCGGGTGTGGAGCATGCCTGGGTAGGGCTGGTAACCGTCAGAGAGTCCCACACAGTTGGCTCCACAAGGGATACATTCCTGGCCAGGTGGACAGTCCATCACCTCGTACTCGCCTGGAACAGTTTAGTTTACATGTCCAGTGTGTGTGGTAATCCTTGTCAAAGACGCTTCGTGGCAATTCGTTCGATTAGCAATTTTAAAAATAATAAAAGCTAAAGATTTGACACGAAACGTCTTTGACAAAGACTAAACTGGAACCAGAAAGGCATGGAATTCAAGAGCATTGTTAATATTATATACCCGATAGTTATCAGATATGAAGGTGAGGCATGTGTATTTAAATGTACTTGGGAATGGTATATTTAGCTTAATGACAATAATTATATGAATTTCCCAAATGTTACCAAATATTCAGCTGAACTGTACCAAAAGGTTATGAAAACTCCAGGGAAAGAAATAATCCCCCGACATGATAACGGTATATTCCTATTGCCGTTGGTTGTGATAATGCCATGCTGCAAGCATTACAAGACATCTAAAGGCCACAACATTTACCATTTCAGGACTAGACGTAGGTAATATAATACATATAAAGTACCCGGTATTGGCTTACATGGAGCTTTCGGTTCTTTCCGTGTCCCACATGGAATTGTTAGTTCATCGAAAGGTTTGCAAGACTTGCTTTCCACGTCAAACAATTGCGTATAAGTGCACTCTGTCTGGTAGTTCCTCAGATGGAAGTGAGCTCGTGGTTCTGAACAGTCGTAGTACAGAGAGCAGCTGGTCGGGTCGGGGAGCTTCATGGCTCGATGTGCCTTGCAGAAAGCGTTCACCCAGGCTGGAATGTTCAACACTGAGATCAATGACAGACAGCATAGACAGACAGGACGATTCAAGATAGATGCTGAGGCACATTCATAATGCATAACGACTAACAAGTCCTATACGTATATATGGAAGGCAGCTGCTGTTGAGGTAGAATCACTGTATACTATACATAACAAATCACACCTACTACACATGTGTACAAGACAGCTGCTGTTGATGAGGTACAAGCACTAGCTAACACCCTACACCTCCTATACGTATACAGACAGCTGGGCCGGTATTCATAAAAGGGCTTAAGTCTATTTTTGCTATATATTGATCATCAAAAACTGACTTAAGCCCTTTTATGAATACGGCCCCTGATGTTGAGGTACAAGCACTATTCCATGGCCCACACCTACTATTATGTATCTACAGACGACATCTTATCTGTGAAGGTACAAGCACTATAACTAACGACCCCTACCC
>JAUTBV010098011.1:0-16508 GCA_032361325.1 Lepetodrilus fucensis
TCTTGTCAATAAATCTGTATACTATGTACTAGATATCTCTGTTCTCTCTGAGTACATCCCTGGGACCATATCATAAGCGTAACATGCCATCGTTACCATATGATAATACCATAAATGCAATAACATCACATGGTATTAACTTTGTATTGTGGGTAAGATTAAATGTATTGTTTGCCAAGGAAGAAGTATAAAATAGAGGTCTATTCTCATAACTTGGTCATAGGTATGAATAAAATAGCTCAATTTGGATTTAGTCTGCAATAATCTGTCCCAATTTCTTCATAAATGTCATGAGAGGAAATATACTGACCGCAAATATAAAGTGTGCAAGCAGGGCAGACAGAAAAAGCAACGTCTTAAGTGAGAACGGCTACCTTTTAGCAATCGTAACAATTTCGCGACGACTTAGCGGAAATGCGATTCACACTCGTACCTAAATGTAAAGTCTCTATTATGACGGCACAGTCAAGAGATGAGACTACCAATCAAATTGCTGATAATTGAAAGATTAAGAAATATAATGCATCATTTCTGAACGCATTTCACTTGGATTGGCAATCACAATCACATTGGATTCACAATCTGACACTAAAAGTGTTCATATTTATGTATATAACCACAAGTCATTTGGAGATCTCTTTAATTTTCGGTTCACGTCCGTCATAATAATGGAAACCTTCCATTTAGGTCCGCGCGCATATTTGAGGATGTCGCTCTGTGGATCGGAATGTATACCCTGTAGTTGTATTTGACCACAGCCATGTTTCAGGAAAGTTGCTGCGGATATGTTCCACTTCTGTCAATCCTTGGACAGCTGGGTGGAGCGAATTTGTCATTCCTGGCATAACTCCTCCCAAAGCGTAGTAGATGGGCGGAGCTAATAATAACAAGCCACGTGAACTGGTGTATTGACTATTTATATAATAGAGCCCAAAGGATTTTGATAATGAATGATAATTAATACGTAAGAATGGCTGTTAAGCGGGCTCCATTCGTACCTATTTATGTTTGAGAAATATGTTTCATGTAAAACCGATACGTTTTATGATGGCCTATATGATTAGGTATCAATCTCATTAAAAAAATAAAAGTTTGTAAACCGCCCCGAGGGTTCGTTAGGCGAGGCTGTGATTGGCTGCGGTCGGCTGCGGTCAGGGTTCATCTGAACAGGTGTTGTATGGCGATTTCCTGAGACCGTTTATGAAGCGAGTGTCATATATATCTGTTTGAGCATTAGTTTCGGATCTCATTTTAATGAGACTGATTAGTAGGTATAGGCTATTATTCCACACAAAGTATTTGTTTACTTTAAAAAAAAATGTTTATTAGAGATAAAACCCTGCCCAACTTTTAGACGTCGGCCCATCAATATAGGTGGGTGTCCTGAACAAGAACTATTTAGGACACCTGATGCACAAGTGTCCTCCGGGAATCCTTGAGGGATCCTTAAAATTGTCTTTAACATTTTGTGATGCGAAATAAAAACTTATGTCATATGGAAAAACCTACATTTCAAATTAGTTCTCAATGTAATTGTATGGTCTGTATTATCTCGGCAAATATATACTTATATCACGGTTTGTTAACATCTTTTATAGTCAAACGTATTTGACCTGAACGTATGTACAATTATATTTAAGAATATTGGGCTACAGGTGACGTGTTCTGCATGTCCAACTTGTTATTACTCATTAAAAAGAGTCAGTAAGTCTCGTCGGTGTCATTTCCGGTGACAGGAAGAATGTCGACGGTTGCTATGATATATGAATCATGACGTTTTCATGTGAGGTCACAATGGGATATCGTCAAATGTATAGCGCATTTAGGAGTTTGACCGGTTTATGTCACCGGATATTGAATGAATCTTGGGCTATCTCGTGTCAACTTACAGTCCCTATTCTTGAAGAGTACCTGGAGCATGTGGATATTTGGAAATTCCTTCGTGTTAAAATAATCCCTAACTAAGTGTTTAATCCCTAACTAAGTGTCTAAAACATCTACTGGCCCTTCATTTTTATTTTGAGCATAATATAGTTTATAGAGCTAGTATTTTGCAAGGATTCAACAGAAAACTGCTTGGATTTCAAGAGCGAGAAGAGAGCTATATGGATTTTGGCTACATTGCAGTTGTACCCTGTGCTGGTGTTCGTCCAGAGCCAGGTTTCAGGGAAATTTGACCGGATATGCTCAACTTCCTGTAAATGCGCATCCACATGCGCATGAGGGACCACCGACTCCAGAATGTTTTTCTCTATGAACCTAATAGGAACTGTTAACACAGCAACGATTCACTAAAATATAGTTATACATTTATATGTAGCCTATGGATGGCGTCGGAAAATCATATGTTGTTGCATGTGTGTATGATACACTGTAAAACAAATATATTGATTACAATGGGTATAGGGTATAGTATGAATATAATTCTATGTCATGGAGAACAAAGAAAACATTACATCGGATCGGATTGTATATGCGCATGTTGCCTGCGTATTAAAGCTTGTAGCTTGAGTGGGCCCATACCAGTACTTCTATTAAATCCAGTAAAAGTATAAAGGGGCAACGCTCTCTGTACATAGCGTACTAATCCTTAAAATACTCAAATATGATTGGCTATGTGACGAGTTATCCTTCGTGAGTTTGACCCATCTGCCAGCCAATCAGATCTGTTTATTTTAAAAACTACGCTCAAAAACTACTGTGAGTAGGGTTGTTTTTTTAGTAAGTAAAATGCATTTGATAGCGTGTTGCCCCCCTTCAGTTTTTATTTTTCACACGGAAATGAGGAATTAAGTTGTCTTTAATAACTGCATGCAAAATTCTACATTACTATATAATACAATAAACATACGGATGTGTTTTTCTTTTTACTTTTTCTTCTCCAGGTCAGACGAACCGGTACTACGGGTCCGCGCAACAATTTTAAATCCATATATTATATGGTAGCGTACGTTTTCTGTGCGTTATTCCCATCATGTTTACCCATACTGATGCAATAGGATTTACATAAGCCTGATGTTGTTTGCTGTGACTTTAAACAAGTCTCTGTAAATAAGATATCACCTCTCAACGATTACTAATGGAAAACATTATATCCAGTATATTTAAACTGGTTCTTGATGAGTCGCCGAGTATCCCAGTCATGAATGTTCATATTATGCGCAGTCTCATATGGCCCTCACGTGGAACCACAGTGTGGTTAAGGGAGTGATGAGCAAATACCCCACCACCACCTGACACCATCCTTCCGATAACGGTTTCATTTCGTATTTTTTACTATTCATTTACTATGTTACGCATAGCTCTTAAATAATATGACTTACTCGCAACAGTGTCGTAACGTTGCGGGGTCGTAGTTAACAGACGTGTGGGCGCAATGACCTGTCTAATACACAGACGTATTTAATTACCCCTTGGTGTTGCATTTCTATCGTTTGCGCGTTTAACCCTCTCGATTGCTGGATTAGGCCGAGACACAGCATATTAGGACGGTATCTTCGGTTGCCTCCAGCATGGAGAGGGTTAAATAGTTTGGTTTAATTTTGGTCCAGATTTGCAACCAATTTGATACCAAAATTAAGCTACATTAATACGTCGATGCACAGGACTTTTATATACCGGAAATACATAGAAACGACCTGAAATCGTGCGACTCGCTGTTTGCAGCGTTACTTTACAAATACTTTTGAAATGTACGTGATTGTCACCTATCAGATGAAAAGTTAGGTTCTGAGAACAGGTATCGGTTATACTTTGCCAGATATATACATTTCCAGATGTAAACATGACAAATGCTTAATATACAAATATGAAAACATGCAATGCCAAAATAATATCATAAAACTAATGTATGTGTGTAAATAGGTAATGATTTATAATTTGAAGATGTTTTCCATGTTAAAGGCATACAATCAAGGTTTGTTGACATATTTCTTGTTCAAACCGGAAAATATTTTACCTAAATATTTTAAAACTTGATTTGTCTACATATTGGGCAACCAATTATATTTTCGGTATGTTTTCACTGGTTTTCAACCTTTTCGTATTTTATTTGTTTTTACTTCGCGATTTTTAATACGTGGATATAGAAAAAAACAACAATACCTTCAGGTAAATACGTTTGACAAAAAAGTCATATTTGTCGGGGTTTTATACTGTATTAGAATTTGTAGGAAATCCGTTTTTGATTTTTAACCTTTAAACGATGAACTTTCCACGCACGATATATAGTTGAAGCACACACTATTAGTTCGATTAGATGGCTTTGCATGTTTCCGAAGAAGCAGAAAGTTGTACTTACAGTAAGGTTTGACATACTTGTACACGAGTGCATCAGTGAGAACAACAACTCCAGCATTCTGAAATTGAAAAACATGGGCCAACTGTAATATTAACTTGACACACATAAAATCATGTTTGTACTTCCAAAAAGCTTTCCACAGCGGTGTGTTTGACAAATCTTCACTGCAACCCCACTGCAACCACTCTAATATTTGCTCGCACATTCCTTCTTAGAAGAGTGATGCATCAAAGACAAGATAAATAGCGGAACGTTCCCCTATGTAATATAAAATATTATTTGTTTTATAACTATCGAGTGCTGGGGGACAAGTACATCAGTAAATAACAACTTTTGGTTGGATAAATCAAGCGTGATTAGTTTCAGATCAAAATTAGTTTGTCTGATTATATACAGGTCTATCAACTGTGATATTATGCCTTTAATATCAAAGTCATGCTATGGAATAACATACACAGTATAGTATAACACATTCTCGAAACAAGTGGGATGCGTATAAAAACCTTGTGTGTGTGCGTCACCTACCTGGAATATCTGGTTGGCGTCGCTGCCGCCGTAGTAGACGGGGTATATCCACGGCCAGGGCATCACCATTCGTTTCATACGGATGAGTTTTCCTGCCGGTCTGATACCGCCGCCGAAAAACGGCCCGCCTTTAATGCTTTGTCCAGGTTTCTTGACTGAGTCGTAGGACTTGAGCTCGTCGATGACCTATGAGTATATAGAAGACTGACCGCTTGAACAGTTGCAGTATATTACTATCTAAAGGTGGTCGTGCTATTCTCTGTTGGGTAATTTTATTAGGTCGCAAGTTGGAATATTTCACGCGGTCTAGAAGCAATAACAACCGAAAAACAAACAAAGAGAATTGCCTCAGAAACATAATAATAGCCAATATATAAAATGCCCTTCCTGAGATGCGTTTGGTATATAAAGCTGGTAGAGGCTACTAAAACAAATTAACATTGAACATTTAATTTTAATACAAAAATTAAAATTAAAGTCAACCATTGATTCTTTGGATTATTTAAAATATTACTAGAAATATTTAAACACATATGTATCCAAATATAAAGCTATATTCGATTAAATGGCATGCTCATGACCGCAAGATTATAAAATACGTCTAATGTGTCTTGGATTACCTCCCCTTCTGTGATGTCATTTCCGGATTTGAGCAGGAGGACACTCTGGTCCACAGCCAGGAGATTTACTATAGAGTTAGGATCAGCCCTCACTTCCACGTTAACGCTTTCACCAGGCTTGGCCGTCGTCTTGTCCATAGATATCGAAACCTGAAAGTTAATCAATAGTATATTTACTAATGTTTTAATTAGCCTATCCATGAAGTCGAGCAACCAAAGATGTGCTAGAGAAACTTTGCAATGATGTGCACACAGACGATAAACGTCGGTACAAAACGTTTCTGATGACATGGCTTTTACGGACATGGTTTCACCCGGTTATTTATTCCTGAATACAAAGCTATAGAAAGTCAAGCATAATGCATGTAACTGTGTAGTCAGATATAAATAGCACATCTATGGTGATGCGCATCCTCGAAATGCCGGCCATTATGACTACACTTAACCTTCATCAAATAGTGTAATCATAATGGTCAGCGTTTCGAGGATGGGTGCCGCCATGTGCTAATCCAGCAAGGAGAGGGTTAACTGGGAAATTAACAGTTAGGCTTCCGTTGTATCCTAATTGTCCTCAACAATCAATCCGCGAAATTACGAAACATTTTGAGTACTATTTCATGCCCATGCTAAGATTTTATATGGAGATTTGTGAACAAATCTTTGAGTTGAACATGAAAACGTACTCAGAAATGTTTCGGAATCTCTGGGTCAGGGTCCAATTCCGCATAACGACCGTATACGTTAACATGGGGGTACGACTCTTGTAGCGCTAACGGTCGTTATGTGGAACGGGGGTCGGAGCCCGAAATATCATCACTGTATGTTCCTCATATATATATAGCCTACCTTGTTTTTTAGGGCCCCCTCTACGTCGAAGCTGATGCTGTCTGTGACGATTTCCCCGTCAGCTCTGACGTAGTACACAATTATCCTGGCGTTGGGAGCCATCTTGGATGTAACGGGAACGTTGAAGGTGAACTTTGAACTGGACGCCGTTTTAGAACCAGTTGCTACCATTGACCCACGTGACATTACCTGGAGAGGAAAAAATAATCTCAAGAAAGGATCCTTTTATTCACAATACAGTCAATAAAAATAATTATAGTGACCACCATGTTCATCAAAGTATTGACTGTAATGTGAATAAAATAAAGCGCCTGTGTTATTTACATTCCATGACAATTCCGCAATGTAAACTACTATGTTAAATTTTACCTTTATAGTAATATTTGATGAGTATTCAGGAGCGGGTCATAGCGGCACCAAAGGCACCGGGTTCAAATCCCGTCCCGGGAGTCCGGTATCAATGTTCGCAAAAGTTACCTTTCTGACAGGATATTGATATAATGCGCAGTCTGGACCGTTACACAATTCAAATATCAACTTCTGTCATGGTGCTCGCAGGTTTACTGCAACATTCAGCGCCACGTTGCCAATTTCTTCCTGCCCTAAACTTCCATGTCGTGATATGTCGTGATATAAGTGAAAAACGGATCTAAATCCCAATTTAAAAAGAAAATTAAAATGAGTGTTAAACTGCTTTAACATTTAGCTAATTAATGCTTGATTAAACCTACCTGATAAATCAGTTTGCTTATTTGCTCGGTGGCTTTAACTTCAAAGAGAACGTGCTGTCCGGCCTGTAATTAAGGCATGAATTGTTTATAGATATTCGAACGATACTCCCTATATATAAAATAGTGGAATCATGAATTGTTTAAAATGTATAACAAAATATTATTTAGACGAAATTGATAAATGGCAGAAGATGTGTGAGATAGTTGCTTTAACTGATAGTTATAAAATCAAATCTGACGAGATACCTTGGGTGCGTTCAAAGTGACAAATGCTTGCGAGCGGTTTACAAGCGGCTTGCTAAACTAGTCACTGTCTCAAGAGTTGTATGAACCGTACATGGGACAGGGAACCAGTTTAGCTCAGCGGCTTCCTCAGCCGTGCGTTCATTGAACGCAGCCCTTGTTACTTTAGCTGTATGTATAATTGCTTACCGCCAACTGCTGAGACTTGAGGAATAACTGGATGTAGTTATCACTGGGGGAGTAACTCTTGGAGATGGTCTTGTAGGCGGTTACTTTGCCATATTTAACCTTTAGAGAAAAAGAGATGAACACAATATGCATGTAGATCATCACGACACTATACATGCGAACAAACAATGGCCTACTTCGGGCGGTTTCTCAAGGATCTAGAGCAATGCTAGAGTTCGCGCGAAGTCGCGAAAACAATGCTAGAGTGACGTCACGAACGTGCTATAGGACGGCCCACGAAGCAACAACTAGACATGCGCAATGACACTTCTGGGATAAACTAGTGTAACCGCCCGAAGTACACCTATATAACACACATGTAGAGCATTTCAACATATACTCAACAAAATAAATTAAGGACCAGCATATATCTTGTGGGGAAATTCTCTACCAAATTTCGTAACTCTGATCTGGTGCCATTCTGTCAATGCATCTGTACGTTCTTGAAGAATACCTGAAGCCTGTTTGGACATTTTGTTTTTAAAGTAATTGAATTTAAATTTCAAAAAGGCTATTGGACGGTGACCGTAATTAATTGTATTGAATATCTATGTTAGTATTGCCAATAGAGAGAGATAGGGGGAGAGAGAGAGAGAGAGAGACAGACAGACACAGAGAGAGACACATGCAGAGATAGAGAGACAGAGAGAGAGGGGGGAGAGAGTGAGTGAGTGAATATGGAGTTTAACGTCGCTGCGGGAATCTTTCACCCATTTGTGATGAGAGGGGGGGAGATATAATGTATAACTAGATATAGAGATAAATAAGAGAGAGAGAGAGAGAGAGAGAGAGAGAGAGAGAGAGAGAGAGAGAGAGAGAGAGAGAGAGAGAGAAAGGAAGAGAGTGGAAAGTTGAAGAGAGATAATTTATTTGAAACTTTCTTAATGCAAATACCAAAAACACACAACTGTGTAGCATACAATGTCAGTGAAGCCTAGTCTTACTTATGCATTCATATGCAAATATATAGGCTATAGAACCCATTTCATAAATGCATTTAATTGAAAACATTATTCACCCTTATTATAATTACGGTGCATGTAGGGACAGAATAGTGGAAGAAAAATTAACATCTTTTGAGAATGACTCGAATAGTAGTAGGTCAGGTTATATAAATTACAAAGCTTCGTTAGCACCACAAATTTGTCAGTCCATGTTAAATTTCACTCGGTATTTGGACATAATTTTAACAAGTATAACTGAAATGAAATTATATATAATTTAGTGAAAAATGAAGAATGTTGATCCGTGTTGTACACTTTATCTCAGTCATATCATGTCACGGCGACGTGCTTGTGTTGGGAGGATAACCCGGAGCACATTTATGTATATCCGGTAAGGCCCGCGACTCTTGAAATATATTTATACTTGAACCAAAGACGATAACTATACAGCATGTATACATTCATCAATTACACCAGTTATTCCCCTTTCCGCATTGCCACCGCGGCGGGTTTACTGAGTCACCGGACAGGATTCGAACCTTTGATAACTTTCACCATCAACCAGACTATCCGCTTCCCAATAAACATGGTCTACGATAATCATGCTAAGTAATGAATATATGTGTGCCATGGCAATTTATCTAGTCTTTCTTACGAACATCACGCTAGACGTTTGTCAAATGGAAAGTACACAATATCGTTTTTATCGTTACAAATTAATATAACAAATGGCATAACTCAATAAGATTGACCGTGCATGCTTCTCAAGCAGTACTTATCTGCATTCACAACCATCTTCTGAACACAAATGGTCGTATCATATATGTATCGTGTTGTATCTTGTATGAAAGCGTGAAAGCTTATTCAATATGAATAATGGAGAACCGAAAGAGGACAATATACACCACATTGTTTGATGTAAGTCCTCAGTATAAGGTGAGAGAACTATGAATGTGGATCAAATGTTGATCCTACACAATGATTGTTCTGTAGCGATATATAATTGTTTCCCTAGTAGCAGGTAACAGGTTAAGACCAATAGGGTTTAACAGTCAACGAGTTTCCATGGCCCAATTCACAGTAAATCCAATGTTTGGTTGGTCTTCTGATTTTTAACAATCACGTAATATCACAATCTCTTATAAGCCCACGGCCTATCCGCGCACACCGTGTATATATATCTGCACAATTCAACAATGTTTTGGTTTGTGTAGAAAATAAAATATATATGGAATGCCTCTGAAAGGCACGCCGTTTTCTCTTCAACATTTGTATATGCCGTTTTGCATCAGTCAACAAGCAAACGTTCAGTACGCAATATCGGTGGAAGGGCACGAAATCACGGTACAATCGTCATCGACAAATACGACACATCACCGTCCGTATTGTCCACATATCACATTTCTTGCAAGTCACACATAGATGCAGTACGCACACCTCATAACAACATAACACACCTCTGTACGTATCTTGGAACGTATTATGCCTCGATACATCACACCTCTTCTTTTGAGTTCATGCTAATTCTGTTAATCACATTGTATTATAACTGGGGGTTTTCCTCTCTTATCACGTGACTAGGTCGGATTCGATACGGTGTGCTTGTCATATCTGAAACTGCAAGGACGGAAACAGAGTAAGACGTGTTTTTTTTTTATATATATATATATATGTTTCACTATGCAGCGCGACATATCCGCAACTCGCATGAAAATTCACTTTCATAAAATGTCAAGGTCGCGGTCTTTGATGTGGATGTTCTCGTCATCTTCCGGTAATCCCTTTGACTGACTGGCCAGAGTGCTAACCTGCTGCTGATCTGACACTTTCCTTTTCCCAGAAGACTTGCTACTTCCGCTAGAACCGCTCGCGACACTACCGCTAGAGCCTTTGCTCGATCTTCTGCTGGAACTCTGCTGTTGAGGCGCTGCTGTGCTTGCAACAGGCTCAGGACTAGACTTCCGGTGTGAACTCGCCTCATCTGAAGCTGAAGACTCGCCTAAATTGGTTTTACATTCTCTGCTCTCCTGTAAGTGTCCGGGAGAAGAGGAAGCAGAGTTTTTAGGTGATTGTTCAACACTGTTGGACGTGGTAATGTTCTGTGGCGAGTTGAATTTGGAGCTGGCGTACGTAGACACTAGCGAAGAACACGAGGTGGTTGTTGGAGTGAAGAATCTTAGGATCTCACTGACCTGTTCCTCGATTCGGTTCATTTTGAAATTGAGCGAATCCATTTCTTCTTTGATCTCCAGACGGATATCGTACAGTGACGTTATCATATGCTGTTCTGCCGCCGACAAGCCTCCCAAGGAGTTCCTTCTGCTTCTGTTCGTCTGTATCCCTTCCTGGTGTGTCTCGTCCCCGATTTGATCCAGACGATTGTTGCTTCTGAGAATTCCACTGTCAGTCGAGTCGGTTTTCTTCAGGTTTGTCTTCACCTCCTCTTCTGGAGATTCTACAATGGGCTCCTGTTGCTTACTGAGAAACTTGCCCCACTTTGACAAGGGCTTCACCGCCGCCTTAGGAGCATCATTGGCACGATTGTCTGTCTTTGGGGGGATTTCAGTGACAGGGAGTTTGTTCTGGTTGTTGTCGGAAGGCGATTCTTGTGGCCCGACCCCACCTTTACTGATGAACTTCCCCCATTTTGAAGAACCTCCTCCAAGCTTTGGGAAGGCGGAGGTCGGTGTGCTTTCAGAAACATTAATAACTCTAGTTCCGCTCTTCGACCTGTCTGTGTTGTTTAATGTTTGACCTTTGCCCTGTCCCTTCTCGACGTCTGTCCCAGCATGCCCTGTTCGAACATCCGTTATTTTCCGGAAGCGAGATATGAGTTTGCGCACAGGATGATCGTTGGCGAGATCGAGGGGCGGATCATTTTTTCTCTTCTCAGCAAGTTCTCGTTCCTTTTTAACATCGGCAACTTTCCGGAATATTAACTGTAAAAGAATGAACATTATCGTAATTGATGTGCAACCATACATGGAACATATGATAACAAGTGTTTGTATGGAGAGAATGCATTACGACATTTAATATTGCATTTACATAAGAACTGATTATAATAGACAAAATGTGTCTTGACTTTACTAGAATGAACTTACTAGACTTTACTTGACTTTACTAGAATGAATTTGTCATCGCAATATGTTAAACTGGTTTCGATGGATTCCACCTTCAGACCACAATGACAATGTTAGGAAGCTTTTTAGAGTACGATTTCATGCTCAAAAATGGTTTGTTCACAATTACAATATAGAATATGATTTTGAGGCATGACAAAGTACTCGAAAGGTTTCGTAACCTCGAGGCCTGGATATCAAGTTCTGCTAACATTTACTGGTATTTATTTATTTTTTTAAATCACACGGAGGAATCCTACTATCCTGGGTTAACTAAGATCCAATGCTTGCCCGTCAATAACTTACTCTGTGTCGTAGATTGTATGTGAGAGTCAGATTCCTGGCGAAGGAGTTGGCAAATGCGTGGTAGAACTCCAGGACCTCGAGCAGACGATCTCGCTTGATGGAGTGAAGGTCACAGTAGGTCAAGGCGCGCACGTTGGCCGTGGATTGTCCAATCGTCTGTTCCTTCCAGAAATTGTCGCCAAAAACATCACCTTTACCTGAAGAAGGCAACCGGTAACAAATGAGCTTCAATTTAAACAATATGTATGTGTAACCTTATTTCTGAATATGATGCCGCCTCGATGACTAACAACGTTCTACTGCTGAAAGATAGCAATAATACCCGGTAGTCTGTATAGAATCACGATCATCGCATCTTGAGGGAATCATTATGGCAAACGCATTAGTTTTAGATTTGGTCTTTTCGAAGCAGAAACTCTTCGGGCAGATTTTAGGCAAACATAGCTGAGATTGGGCCGATGTGGTATGCCCATATTAGTCCGATATCAGTGCCGACATAAAATGTTATTGGGCCAATGTCGGGCCAATATTGTTTGGCTATCTGGGAAATTAGTATGAGAAACATTGGAACCCTGTTCCGAAGTTATTGGGAGGTATTTGTCTACCTATTGTCAACATCAGAACTGGGTTTACTTACTAAGTATAGCCACGACCTCTTCGTCTTGAATGACCTCCAATGACCCGGAAACCACAAAACAGAGGGCGTCGAGACTCTCGCCTTGGTGGAAGATGAGATCGCCCGGTGCACTGTGGGTCATGTTGAAGTGCATGGCCAGAGCTCGCAAACAACCGTCACTGGCCAATCGGAATGCAGGATGCTCCAAGAACACCTTCCGGTTCAAGTGGACACAGAGGTCAGCTTTCATGTCTTTGGGACAGTAGTTAAGTACCTAGAACATATAGGATGACATATTTTTCAGCTACGTGACGTTTATAGCAAATACAATAAGTACATATGGTATTACAACTACTGTACTACCGCTACTCTAAGCTCATATGTGTATAGGTTAATAAAACAAATTACAATAATTATTTATTGTTGTTCTCTATACCATATTATTTTGGTACCTGTATTTTTGTCACAAATAAAATAGTTCTAAGTAACTTAGCCATTATTAAAAGAAAATATTTTTCGAAAATCACGATAACATTTTAGGACATTTTCTTTCATAGTTTACATTGTTTGTTTTGTTAAAAGAGAACTAGTACTATTTGAATCAATGCATAACCTACCTATATTGTTATATATGCATGTTGTTATAATTAAAAGCTGCCAGACCATTTTAAAATGAGTTTCAAACACGATAGGACGCCATTTCATCAACAGTATTACATTAAGAATATACTGAGCAACCCGTCATATTTCTGATTTAAAAAGTACGATTATCCTTTCTGGCTAATAAAATACAAACGACACGCCACTTCATAACCAGTTTGTTATATATGCGTTTCCTCTTATAATGAATTTGATTACGTATAATGAATGATCTCCGAATTGATTGAACGCCTAGTTAGCGTAGAATGATAATGATAATACCAACGGCACCGTCGTGACGATTCAATTTAGATGAAAGGAAGATTATGACGCATCTCAGCGTTCTTTGTCGTCTAATTAATTGACATAACACACGAAACCACGCTGATGTCCCTCACAGGAATTGGGTACTTTGACTTTTTATATCAGAGGCTGTTAAAAAGATGAGGTAGGTTTTATGAGTTTGACCTACATGATTGTATATTTTAAATTGAGGAAGCCTAATCCGACAGGAGAGCACTGATATCAAGATATCATTTAGTGCCAAGTTGAAAATTAATTTAATTAATTCGTAATACTTTATATGTCAGATGTATCGACTATCGTAATACTGTATAACGCCTTATTATTTTTAGGTATTTCAACAAAGAAATAGGCCTATTAATTCTGAAGAACCAAACTCTATTAATTCTGAAGAACAAAAATATATGACATTTGAAAAAGTTTAATACATCTAAATACTCAATACAATATTTTTCAACATATCTTAACTACTTTCATAATTATATGGAAGTCATATTTCTATAGGTATTTCAACAAAGAAGTAACAGTTATGAAGAACCAAACTATATCAAAGTTTAGAATACATCTTACTAATCAATACAACCTATTTTATTGTATCGTAAGTTCACACCTGGGAGTTATTTTAACCTAAAGATAGGGCGCAACAGAGCACGGTTAAAACAAGTTTGTGCACGTGGTTTTTGTTTTGTTAATACAACCGCCAGGGGCGCTGGTATCGCTCAACATAGGGAATCCATCAATCACTTTAGTTACACCTGTCTGGGTAATCGATATATCGATACTATATATCAACGGCACTACCCGTGTTTGTTGAACTACAGTTTCCCCATATTGCAGTATCTCTGATATGTGTTTTATAGTAATACTTTCATTAATCTATATTTGGGGAATAGTTGCATATATATTGTATTACGAATTATGATCATGTTAGAATGGAATGGAACACACTGGTAGGGCCAAATATTTCAATATTTCAACTAAATGTATGCACTATTGAGAAACAATATGTGAACATAATGTACATAATAGGAAACAAATACATATTGCAAAACAATCTTATTAATTATTTTCTGTTGACATCAAGGGCGGATCCAGACTATCAGGGTGAGCCCCCCTTTAGAGCAGCCCCTGGATAATATTATTTGTAAATGTATGCTTCCGTTGAGGTCTGCTAGGGAGATGTTATATCCTACTATAGTAATATACAGGTATTGTAACAGTTCAACGTGTTCGAACATAGTAATAAGTACGTAAATAACACCACAATGTCCACAATGTCAATGATGAGCCACGTTTGTTAATTAATATCATCATCATCATCATCATCGTCACCTTTGTCATCGTATCGAATATTCGTACACAATCACGACCTCAGTGCCTTAGGCTGATCTCAACTTGAAATGATCAGATACAATAGAACCCCCTAACTACCAGTGAAGTGGGTTAAAAAGAAAACCAACACAATATGCCATATAAATAGCTTGGCTACTAAGTATAACCCTAAACAGGTCATTAGTCCAGTAACTATTGATACGAAATGCTATAAGCACATACGGGGTGAACGTCTCGGATGATTGCTTGATGTGGAATCAGCCAATAGAATGCGAGTATTACGACGATGTCCTGCGATTGGAAACGAGCATGACAATGGTGCCACTTGAGAGCGGAGACAATGGTCAACGTAACTGATTAACCTATCGATAAACCATGTTAATAAACTGAACAAATTGAAGCAGATGATTAATATTATCAATGACTTCGTTATCCGGATCTTATTGAACCTTGATGGCAGCCAGATTACGATGTATAATAGTGGTTACCGTATAGTAATTAATATGAACACTGATTATCAGGACGTATTAACAAATGTTCTTACGTTTAGGCCCTCTACTTCATTTTCCTTTCATTAGATAAGTGTTTCACATACATGTATGTTAATGTTTAAACAAAAATACACCACCTGCCACCAAATGCAAGTATTAGAAGGTGACGAACATAATTATCAAAGGCAAATTACAGAATAAGTGGTGTTCCTGTCTTCGTTGTAGTGTCGTCCCTCTTTTAGACACTAACATGTATCCGTACCATATGCTCAACAAAAATTAATCAAGGGCCATTATCCTGTTTGGAGATGCTAATTTAGCTTATATTAATAATGAAGATTTCCCAAAATTATATATAGGTTCCAGGAATTCTTGAAGCATTTACAGACGCATTGGAAAAGAATTGGCACCAGATTCCTCAAGCCCAGTTCAGAAATTTGATAGAACGCTTCCTCAGCCAAATATCTGCTGGCCCTTCATTTATTTTGTCGAGTATATATTTTAATTTAAAATGTGTGTCCATACCTTCGCCGCATCAATGCCTTTCGTGATGGCCCAGGTAGATACGATGTAATCCATGACACGTTCGCTGAGAGATTTCGGCACATCATGCAGCTTCATGAACTCCCGAACACTGTTCAGCATGTCGTGATAGCGAGCAAAACTGGCGTAAAACTGCTGGAATATCGTCGTTACGTTACTGAAGATCGTGGCGTATAGCAGGGCTGCAAGTATAATAATACTAATAATAATAACAATAATAATAATAATTATGATGATAATAATGATAATGATAATGATATTGATATTGATAATGATAATAGCAATAATAACAACAATAATAATAATAGCAGCAGCTATAATAACATCAATAATAATAATAATAATACTAATAATACTAATAATAATAATAAATAATAATAATAAATAATAATAAATAATAATAAATAATAATAAATAATAATAAATAATAATAAATAATAATAATAAATAATAATAAATAGTTTAAACAAATATTACAAACTAACTGGAAAACTGGGAAATGTAATGGGTTTGAAATACAGTGCAACATCCTAATATCTGAACTAGTTTAGTCTCTTGTGAGTACATACGACCTATTGTCATCAGAGTTGTTTCCCCTGACCATGGTACATGGCCTCACACCACAATTAACTCCCTTACTCATTGACCAACTTGTGGAAGTGACGTCAGAAAACATAGTGCTCTCCTATGTAGGCTGTGTCTTGCTTGCAGGTACACTC
>JAUTBV010098022.1:0-16508 GCA_032361325.1 Lepetodrilus fucensis
AAATGCAGAATAATATCCTCTATGACATATCCCAAATCCGCAATAATCCGCTTTGGGGGGAAATGATTATTAGCAATTTGACTAATACTATACACTAAATGACAAGGGCTGATCACCGGAAGTTGTCGCAAGTGGGTTTGAAAGTTTTCATTTAAAAAAATGAAAAATTCAATATTAAAATATTTCAATTTAATACATGTGAAAATATGTAGTAATTATTTTTAACAGCATGCATACATAGATATATTCATTCTCATCCACACTGGACTTTATGTAATCTCCTAAGTTGGTTTTTCTTTTCAACTTGACAAGAGATGTTTTGGGAGGCCGTCATTCCCTAATAGACAATCTTTAGGGTCTTTCAGAACCTGGGGCCCGGGGCCAGGCTGGAAAAGGAAAATATTTCACATTTAAACTTACAATATTAATGGGAGACTAAAAATGGCATACATAACTATGATGACTGCTTATAATTATGATAATATTGTAGGTCAAAGGTCAAACAACTTAGTTATAAAAGTAAGATTTTCAATATTGACCAATATATAATTTTGGTAATAAAATACAAGAAAATTATGTAATGCCACCTTTATGAATCAATAATTTGTTGTTCTACATCACTGCAGGAATATTTCACCAATATTCAATGAACAATCTTTATGAAATTATTAATAGAAATAATAACTTATTTTCTATTACTGTACTTTCTGAAGTAATTTTACACAAATTCAAAATGAAAATCAATGACAGATGGGGCGAGTGTTCGCCAATGGACTTTGAAATTCTGATAAACATTTTATTTTTTTAAATATTCATATGGAACTAAGGAGAAATTATAAACAAAATAAATTTTAAAATATTATATGAGCAAATGCAACCCTGTAATGCTTACGTAAATATGCTGTCTTTACAATTCTCCATGCTGGAGTTTCCCTATTCAACCGAGCTTATGATTAATCCAACAGGAGGAGGGTTAACATGTAATTAAAGGTGGAGCAACATATTTCCTGTCTCTCTCCACCACTATTAACCCTATAAGTACTCACTTTGGTGTGTATCATATATTTAATTGCATCTGGATTCTGAGCCAATTGTAGGTTATTGACATCCTCCTACAAAGACAACAAAAGTAAAACAATAAAGCAAATGAAACAAAAATCTACAGTAGTAAATGTAATTTCATAATAACAGTGCACATTTACAATGCACCAAATCCATGCTTGAAAGCGTGCTCATAGTGATATATTCTTCTCCCAGACAAAATGTCCTTCTCAACTCCCTGGGAAGTGTACAACCCAAGCTGTCAGTTCAGCCACTAGAAGATTAACAATCACATGTTCATCTCATCCTAGCAGGTACCCGTTCCCTGCTAGGTGAACCGCTTTAACTCTCTCCATGCTGAAGACAACCAGAGATGCCCTAAAGAGCTGTACCTATGCCTAATCCAGCTGGGAGAGGGTTAATACTCAAAACTAATATAATTCCATCCCAGGCACTGAGGTTACAAAACTTTCTGAGTACAATTTCATGCTCAAGTTCAAATTTAACATGAGGATTTGTGAACACAACTTTGAGGATCATGAAATTGTATTTTTTTTAGTATCCTCGGGGCAGGAAGACTTTTTCGGAGTCGTTACCTCGATGGAATGTGCGTCCACTGGGAGTCCTCGAACTTCTAGCGGAGCATTGGAACCAGTGGAGGGGAAGAAGTGTTTGACAAGGGAGACAACTTGAGCGACGTCCTCATCCAGTAGATACAGACATGCATTGGGTCCGGCATCAAAAGTATAGGCCACCTGATACACACAATATGATTAGCAATGTCATGAGTAACTTTCTCTCGTAACTTATCGCACGTATAATATTCTTTCAGAAACAATGATGACATGAGCAAGCGATAGATGACAGGATTATAACACAATTACTGTAAAAATAGCTACAGTAGTTATGTTATCATTGATTAGAGTTATCTAGGGTAAAATGTTGTTTCTCTACTGCCTAATACATTTGTGAGAATACAATGTCAATATTTTATGGCAGGATCCAAAAACCTTGTCATTATTAAATGTTATAATTGTTAAGAATGATATAGGGTAAAATGATGTTTCTTTACCCATAATAATGTTGTGAGAATACAACATAAATATTTTATGGTAAGGTTCAAAAACATTGTCATTATTAAATGGTAGCTTCTAGTGTGAGTCTGGATTTAAACTGACTCTGTTATCTGACACACTACCACTGCCCTATCCCTCCAATTGAATATATTGCATGCAGAGACTTATAAGATAAGTCGAGTCGACGTACTTTGGCTTCACCTCGGTACTTGTTGAAGGCATGCACCAGTCTGACGATCTGTCGCGATGTATCTGTCATGTACGAGATTGGCGGGTACGTGTCTAAACACACTGCATGGAATTGGTTACTTTCCTGAAATAGAAAATAATTATTCAAATTACAAACAAAAATGCACACAAGATTGCTTGCAAAATAAATAATTGGTCACTTACCTGATTGGTCACTTACTAATTGGTCACTTTCAAAATACATATTGAAATCATCTATAAAATTCACACAAAATTACTTGCCAAGTAAAGAACATGTGACTTTCCTGAAATCAAAAAATTATTTTGAAAATATATGCAAAAGAGTGGTGAAAAGGGAGACAATTTTGATTTATTTCACTTACTGCTCACCTTCAGGTAAAAATAAAAGTTAACCTTTTATATAAAGTTAAAAACATAAATATTGGTTACCGTACCTTCATCGTTATTTCTGCAAATTTCTGGAAGTTTTTCTTGTTTATTGCATCTACCATATCCTCAACATGCTTGGGAACGTTCTCGACGCGTTCCTTCAGCAGTTCACTCGTCTCAACAGTGGTCTGCATTCCCGCCGTGCTGCTGGTGTGTTTCTTCTGATCGCTCACCTACAGATTCGAACCCAGACTTCAGAAACAACACACCATCATGGAGACACGACACTTCATGAACAATACACGAACAAACTATCTTCACGGCAAGTTATAATAAGATGGATTTATACACATCCTGAGGTTACGAAACATTTTTTTAGTATGATTTTATGCTCAACTAAAAGTTTTGCTCACAAATCTTCATACAAAATTTGAGTTTAACATGAAATCATACTCAAATAAGTTACGTAACCTCATCATTTGAAGTATGCCTATCAATATTAATCTAATCCCATCTAGTACTTTAACCTTCGTTGTTGTTACGCAAAAGTATAAGTATCCATGGTCAGGGGCCAGTAATAGGCCGAGCCACTCATGAATATGTATACCTACCACTAAGATGAGTATCCTGAGTTGGGGCCAGTGGTCAGCTGGGTTGACCTGTCTTGCCAGGGAGTCCTTGCCCTCCTTGTCCTGTCCCATTTCCCACAGGACAAAACCTCCGTATACACTGCGACATGCACTGCCAGAACCTTGTCTACATGGGTGAAAGTTGAACATTTTGAGAGAAAAAAAAACGAGGGAAAATTTTTTGGGAGCCTGATGAAAGGAATTCCTGGTAAGAACAATTACTTTCACAATCCTTTGAGACCCGGAGAGAAAAAAAAAGGGAAAATGTGTCATATGCTGGAACACTTTCATTCACGTGTCTGAGTACAAAATGACACATTAGACCAGCGATATACAGATCTGCTATTTGCTAAATAATCAATTTTAATATTGCATTTACTAAACCCACCCCACCCACTCTGAAGCCTTAAAAAATATTATAACATTTGTCATACCAACTTGAAAAGCATAGATTTACTATTAATATCGAAATACATTAGATCCCATTTCTTCAATAAGTTACTTGAAAGTTAATCTAACACTCAGATTGAAAAAAAAAGGTATTGTATGGAAAGTTAGGTACTGTAAATCATGAAATTAATGTGAGCAGAATTTTAATGCGAAAAATGCGACCGCCGTAATGTCGCATTTAATTGCTGCGCGTTAAAGGTAAGACTTGGAGGAAAACATGTATGGAGACCTGGCTGTTCGCATTTTATTGGTGTCACATTTACGTCTAAAATCTAGAGGTCGCATTAAATTATTGACGCATTAATTTCATGATTTACAGTAATTATATAAGATATTTATTACCAATTGTTTTCTCCAATATAGGGTCGTAGCATATGGGTGAAATATTTCTGCTGCAATGTATAGCTTTAATTCTGTAATGAGAGTATGAACAATTCATACTTACTTATTTGTATAAGTTTCAACACATCAACATTTTTTTTTTTTAAACAAGTTTTTCAACATTATTTATTGGGGTATTTATGAAATACAAAACATGAGAAAATTGGGCTTACATACTGCCATACATTCCAATATTTTAACTAAATTGTTTCTCTTCTACAACATGACATTTGTCTGTTTTGATAGAAGGGACTTTGATGTTAAAACAACGTTATTGAGAAATGCTATTTATTTTGTTATGACACTTATTTTTGTTATATAAACATGCTGAATATTATATCTTTCCACACTGAATACAGGACTGAATAATTATAAGTTTAATGTCATATATTTATTATTGTAATACTAGATTTAAATAATAAATACGGTATACAGTAGACCTTGCATATAACTATAACGTACTGCATCTGAAGTCCCGGTCCCGTCTAATGCTAATTACGGTATATGTGTATAACGGACTTCGCATATAATGGACAAAAATAGCTGGTCCCAATTAGTACGTTATATATGTGAGGTCTACTGTACAACATTAAATCGTCGCAAATGGGTGAAAGATTCCTGCAGCGACGTTAAACTCCATATTCACTCACTCACTACATTAAAATTATTAATTATTTGGTCCTGTGGTTTAATTAAGATTGTTTTATTGACCTTTTTCTATGCCTAATAATTTTTTTCTTCTCATTATATTAATTCAAAATGCCAAATTGGATACTATACTGAAATACAATTTAAAAAAGATTCACTCGATATCGTGACCCCAAAATAAAGTGATTATTTTGAGGATGCTATATCAAAATTTCCAGGTGAAATCTTGTATGAAAGTGGTAGAACACAAAAATATAATAACTGTCCATGTACATGTATTATATTAAAATGTTATTTTCACCAAACTAATTTCAGGATCTACAGTAATGAATAAATAATAAATGTTTAAGTTTAAACAGTTATCACAATTACTAACTTATTTACTTTAAGACAACCATTTTGGCCAATTTAGGCTAGGGGGTTGGCATTTTGAATTAATATAATGATGTATAAATTTCATGTACTGCATTATACTGAGTTAGCCAGCTGCTGTAATCTTGTCACAACTTACAATCAAAGTTACCTCATTTTGTGATGATGTATTTTGCAGGTGTTTTTTTTTTAATTTTGAAAACATACTGTAGAATAGCACACAAAGTGGTCATCCAATCAATGTACTTCAAAATGTCGACGGGTAGAAAGTTTTGTACATACATTTAAAGTGCTTTTAATGGAAGATGGTCCGTTATGTGATGTGTTCATTATTGCATGGTTTAGGGAGACATGGTGTTTACAATACAGCTTAAGAAACAGCTGTTTGCGTCTTCTTTTTGTTGTTGAATAGAACCGGGGGCCTATTTTTTAAACATTCTTATGATATTCTTCCCCCAAGAACGTGCTTAACATTTTCTTACACCTACTATTAGAATCTTTAAGATTGTCGTACGATCATAAGAACGTTTAGAGAATAGGCCCTCATAACCTTTATTCAGTCGAGCCAAGAACTTCAGCATACAAGGTACCATTACAATTTGGTAAACAACAGACATCAGAACTTCTACACGACATTCATCAAAGTTCAGAAACAATAAACAGATAGTTTAAGTATCCAGACCTCGCTGACCTAAGGTAGCCAAAATGAATCCATACACATGCAAAACTATTGTAGAAAACAATTGTAGATTCTGTTTTAAGTTTGTGAACTTTGATGATGTAGATATTACCACTTTTGGTAACTCAATCATGTAGAATTCACCCAGTTTAATGTAGTGTAGTCATATTTATGGTTTCTGATGTGTTTTCTTTGATAGGCCTGGACAAGTAGACAGGAGTTATCCAACATCTTGATTGATTGAATTAGTGCTTTATATCACAGCGAAGATATTCAAGATACTATCACATTGATGCAGAGTTACAATATGTTCGATGTTATTTTATTAACGTTTGGGGCAGTTGGTAGTGTGGTGGTAGATAGTTGGAGGCGTTCAAATCCATCCTTGTTGCCCAAAATCGATGGTCAGAGAGCCGACCTTTCCAAAGTGTATTATTGAATTCAATCTGCAATTTTCATCAAATTATCATAATTGGTTCGTCCATACTATCAGATTAACTGCAACATGTATGCACAACAGGTGTTGCAGTGAGTGAATATGGAGTTTAACGTCGCTGCAGGAAGTTTCCACCCATTTGCGACGATTTTTGCAGTTTTCTGGAGTTTTCTGCAGGTTTCCTCCTATAATTGTAGATCTATAACATTGAATTTTAGAGCATCTGTAAAAAATAATCACAATACAATGATGGAATCCAATATTGGTTTATTCATAAAATGGTGGCAAAGCACATCACAGTTACAGTGTGGACAGCATAGATAGCATGGGTAGCATACCCAGTTACCTCCCCTGACAACCAACATGAACAGCACCTCGGTGATGACCAGTCCGTACTACAGGAATATCTCTAGGCAGAGAATTATCTCCTGGAAAATCTCCAGGCATATTATCACAGACAACTACAGCATTGGATACAGCAGATTGTTGGATGGTCACAGCGGGCGGGCGGGCGGGCGGGCAGGCGGGCGGACATATTTGCTACTCTACGGCTAACCATTATATCAGCAGGGCTCAGAGATTCTGAAATTGACACCTAATGTCACTAGACTTAATTCCTACTTGAATGTAAATAGCTGGAAATATACCCCTAAAAATAATCGTATGCTCTTTCAAAGTTCTGTATCTTGTATCTACAGGGATAAACATAGTTTTTAACTGGGTTCCTCTATATTAATCCTCTCCCTGCTGGATTTAGCCGACACTGTTCTTTAGGGCATCTCTGGTTGCCTCCAGCATGGAGAGAGTTAAAGCATGGCAAAAGACAATTGTGATTTTAGTGGAAAACAAGCCTGTGGTCTAGGACTCGAGCCACGTCCAGTGCAAATATATGGATCCCTGGACAAATAATTCAGATTTCTGCAGATCCACTGAAAATTGCCATGCCTGTTTATTACAGAATGTTTTCATCTGTTGATGACTATAGGTACCCTATTAATTGAACTGCTTAACAATGAAGTGTGGATTGTAAAAATAATCACTCTCACCATTAAATGAGAGCCCAAATGAATTCCTATAAAATGATTTTCAATATAAAATATTTCCGCCAAGTCGACTGCAGTATTCTTAGTTTCAGTCAATAAATAGAATAGAATATTATAACACAATCCAAGAGACAGAAACTGACTACATACCTAAACGGAATGAATTGTAGCTGCAGTAACTTATTTCTCACAATGACAATATATTAAAATGCAGGAATGAACTAGATTTCAAAATATAATTTCATGTTAACACACGCAATTCAAACTGACTTGAACCATTAGTCTATGGGATGCACAAAAAGTAAAATAAATGCTGTATTAGTTGCCAACCGTATTCCAAAACAGTATTAATCTCCCTGGGCGTCGTTTCACAAAAGTCTCGTATCTACTACAAGACCAAAAGAACTCTCCTCGTATACATTGTGCTCGGACACTTACGATAGTGCCGTGGTATCTTAGTGGATGCGAGGGCTTTGAGAAACGACACCCAGCCACAGCCGTGGAGGCTAGACGGCACTACAAGCATACAAGAGCTGGTTAAACGAGAGCTGATCAGAGCGAGCACCTTGGTCTGGTGTATCACAATCACGCGTCTGTACACATTCAACATACAGAAGAGAAGAGGTATTTACAGACAACTACCAAGCCATGCTGGGCATTCATCAATGGTTCCACTTTCAAAATATATTCTCAAATTGGAATGATTTCATTTTTACAAGCTGAGCGCGAACTGTGACCGTATGCACTTTGTCACGCAGTGCTCGGTGATCACACAAATAATATGTGAAAGCCAGACTAGCTTTGCCTATAGTCAAGATTATACCAGAATGCATAGATAAAACATTTCTTTACATAATGTAAGAATGGAAGAGTAACTTTGATAATTTTATTTTTAATTTCAATTTTCTTCTTAAATATCCTGGCTGTATGTGGACGGCTAATGGAACTTTAAAGAAACAAGTTTTACGCTAACCTTGATATTCTATCTTCAACTGACCAACTTGGAAAAATGCACAAACTTCTTTCAAAGAATAAAATGCATTACATAATTGTGAAAAATATAAAACTATGAAATTTATATTCCCATATATAACAAGTAATAATAATCATGGTGGATGGAATAACATCAGAACAGGAACTATATTTTGACAGTGTCCAACAGCAGTAAATGATAAACATTGTCCAGTGACAGAGAGACGTGTGTTTGACAGTCGTCGCTTTTGTTGTCGTCGTCGTCGTCGTCGTCGCTCGTGTGAAGTTTGGTGATGGTGATATATCGTGAAGACTGCATAGCACGCACACACTAAACAGAACTCTCTGAAACTGACAAACATGGTCTTTAGTATAAAGCGGGCACCTGCTGATGAGGGGAGAGTATTGATGACCGTGGAATGTTACATTGTATCACAGATAATCATATTGCACAAAAACCTCGGCGTATGAACAAAATATTTGTAAAGCTACCAAAACAAATACGGTTGAATCTAGAAAATGCATTAAACATGATATGAACAGAGACAGCAATCTGCCGACATTTCTATGAAAAAATTATAAAATAAACATCTAATCCAAACCCTATTTGAATCAATGTTTAATCTAAGAAAACCATGAAATGCACATCTGAATCAATACTTATTTAATCCAGGAAATATATTAATAATGACATGATCATCTCAACTAAACCAGCTCTGCTTAACCCTCTCCCTGCTGGATTAGACACAGGTACATCTCTTTAGGGCACCTCTGGTTGCCTCCAGCATGGAGAGGGTTAATCCATGAATTGCATTAAGAACGAGACAACTAGCCACAGTGAGTTTCTGCACAGTGTGTAGAGTTTGTTCAACAAGTACAGGCCAAAGTTAGCACCTGGTTCTTTTAGGGAGTTCCCGTCCCCGGCCAGCTCGGAGGGCGTCTCCATGGTGACCAGGATCCCGGCAGTTCCCGTTGTGTTACGAAGCTCTTCTTCCAACTTCTCCTCCAAGTTTCCCTGAAGTCAGAATCGGAATATCATCTATCTGCTCTCCGTTAACATACCAATATACAATTACCATCCCTTCTGTTCGTTATAGATGTCATGGCCCTGAGATTACAACACTTATTGAGTACAATTTCATGCTCAATGCTTGAACTAGGAATCAACTTACTGGTCCGCAAATCGACAGAGAGTTCGGGAGGTCATCAACAGTAATGTCATCACAGATGTTGTCTCCATTTATCTGTACATCTCCATTCATCTCTCTCGTCTGTTGAAACAACAAATAATGAAACATGTCAACGAGCTTGGTACTTAAAGCTTAACATTAATTTATTGTAATAAAAAGAATAAAAAAATATTTTTATTTTATTTTAAATGTGTGATATGTTGGTATCAGTCAGTGAATTATTCTAACAATTCTCCTCGTATACAGATTTCTGTGACACCGTACCTGTTTGATTTCACCGACAGCATCAGCAGTTTTCTCCGGAGTCTCCCCGGTGACAGTTCCGTCGGCCTCCGACGTCTCCGGTGGCTGTGCCTGACCAGAGGGAGACAACTGCGCATTCACGTCGCTGGTGGACTCCTGCACGGGCTGGGCATAGGAGTGCTCCATCTTGTTGTCGCGGGACACGGCCGTCTCGGAGGGATCCTCCATACTCTGAGACTCGTCAGCCTCATCTTCATCCTCGTCACTGCCGATCCTGGAGAGCCGAGGCGGAATCATATAATAATAATAATAATAATAATAATAATAATAATAATAATAATAATAATAATAATAATACGCCAAGTTCACACTCCATGGGCTACATGACGTATCAGAGGACAAATAATTCAGTGGATTTCTGTGAAAAATTGCCATGCCTGGATAATGATGATCTGTGTTAATTGCAGATACAGGGGACAATGGGCGAAGAGACAAGCAACTCACTGGCAGTGTGGACTCACCTGGTGAAGGGCTTGGTCTCGCTGACGGCCAGTTCTATCTGCAGACCTCCGCTGACCCCGGTCTTGTACGGAGACTCGGGGTCGTCGTCCTTCTCTTCCACGTCCTGTATCGGCATCTCATTGGCCAGCTCGTCGTCGCGGTCCTGGAACATAAACGTGGTTTACATTGAAATTAAGAAAAGCTATTTTATCATGATGTGGAATTTCAATAATTGAGTGAATATGGAGTTAATAACGTCGCTGCGGGAATCTTTCACCCATTTGCGACGAGGAATTTCAATAAAGCTCTGACAATAAATATTATTTAAATAAATAAAAAGAAATAATAAAGTCAGTCCACCTGTGTTCTCACCTTCCCCAGGTCCTCTTCCTCCGTGGCCGTCATCCGCATCGTGGACAAAATGCGGTCTTCGTCGGACATCTCCGAGCTGCTGCCACTGCTGTTAGACTCCTCCCCTACCAGTGCCGCCACATTCTTACTATTGGGCGATGTCTTCTCCGACACAGACTGGACAGAAAAAAATAACAAGGCCCTTTATTCATTTGGCAAGTATTTAGGATCAAATACATCTCTACATGACAATTTTACAATTGAGGAATTCTTCCTGTAGATTAATTTGATACTCAACCACTGCTATAATCTTGCGCACTACGTAACAATCCTTCTTTGATGCTTAACCCTCTCCATGCTGAAGGCAACATGAGACTCTGTGTCTAATCGAGCAAAGAGAGGGTTAAGGCCACCTTTCGTTCCATATGTGATGTTGTTTCCTTTCGCAAATGATGGAAAATATTACCTATCTGGTCTTTCCCATAAAAACATGCTGCTCTAACTAATTTACGGTACGCTTATGTTGCCACATGATCTGCTGTAGTTTGGGCTAGGTTCAAATAGTATATATGGCTGAAAATAAACATCCAGCAAAAAATGTTCCACAAAAAGTAATATCCAAACACTTTGCTGGATCGTAGAACAGCTCTCTATAAATAGATGAGTTCCAGGTGACGGTGTACTACTTACTTGAAACCACGTGTTGTTGCGTAGCTTGTCGGCTGTCGGGTCGTCCAGGTCTTGCATGAGTCGGAAGAAAGCCAGTTCGTTAAACAGGACTTCCGACATGTCAACGAGGATCTCCTCCCCACACTCGCGCATTCTGTGAACAAAGTTATCAATGTATACCTGCAGCCTGCTAATATTGTGGGAGAAAAACCTGTAATAACTCAAGTGTCCCAGTAAAGCCACACGAGTCCTGTTTGAATAGATGGATATATCTGAGGGAATTGCACGACTATTTGAGATGTTTAAGAAGTATCGAAATAGAAACAACTTACTTCCTGCCCTCAAACTTGGTCATGGAGTCCTGGAGAATGGACCCCAGCTGTCGGTGGAAGAAGCGTGCAAACTCCTGTCCGTTGTCGTGTTGCCGCGTGAGTGACAGGACGAGGCGCTTGATGTAGGCCAGCAGTTGAGGAGAGCAGGCGTCGTCCATGTGCTCCTTGATCACCGGGATGATCTCCGTCATGATGCTCTTGATCTGCTGGTCCAGCTGGTTTGTGTCGATACGTGGATACTGCACAGCAACACAAACACCCAGTTAACACTGGTACACACGGGTGTATGTGGCTAGTTATTTGTTTTGGATTAAACATTTTAATTTGTGGTTTAGAGTCGCTCTCTTAGACTCTTTCATTAATATCATGACTTGTCAGTTTAGAGCAAATTTTAATTATTTTTTAAATTTTTATTTTATTTTTGTATATATTCTTTTTTGTATTGGGGTTTAAAGTCGCTTTCTAGAATCTTTCACTAACATCACGACTCTTGTCAGTTTAGGGCAGGAGAAAACCCACAACATCCATAGCGCTGAATGTCAGTGCATCCTATCAATATCGCGTCAGAAAGGTAACTTTCGCGAACAGGATTTGAACCTGGAACCTTTGGCTCCGAAGTCCAACAATATTAAACATTTTAATTTGTGTTTAAAAGTCGCTCTCTAGACTCTTTCACTAATATCACGACTTGTCAGTTTAGAGTAAGAGCAAACAGACCAAGGTAATGTCACTACTGCATCGTGATCTATATTAGCATACTGTTGAGCAGCACTGTCACTGTGGTACATCTAGGTTGCTCTTAACACTACTGCTGATATTACTTTGGTAATGAGAGTGAGTGAGATATTGCTACATTGGTGGATAGCATTATCAATGCATTATGATCGGAAGATAATGAATACAACATATTTCTTATATATCGACAATTATTCCCAAAGGGTTAGTGTTGAGTAATTTGGTGAATATATACGGTGGACACAAAGCTGGAATCCATTACCCTCAAAACATGTCTTTTATATTCTTATTATTTAGCTAGATTTTGACAATTTTCTACAATATTGCCACTCACTGGCATGTCTGACACGGAGCTCTCGCTGCCCTGGTCCATGACGGCGGCAGACTGCAGGTGGTCAGTGAGATTGGCGGGTCGTCCACCGTTCCTCAGCTCCCCGTCAGCCAGAACTCCCCCCACCACCGTCACACTCTCCGCCTTCATACGCTCGTACTCGCGCATCTTCTCCAGCGCCTGGGACATACAGACAAGACAGTGCAGAGCTTAGTGTACTGGATTCCAATCAGACTATCAAAAACAAGTGACATCCCATCTTTACTTTGCAAAATCTACTCTTAGCCAATCTTTGTACATCTATTTAGTCATTTTCCCATAAATATCCTGCCAGATTATTTCTGCCATTAAGTCTATGATCAGCAGGCCAAGATATAATGCGACTGGTAAGAGAGCATGTGGTCAAAGCATATACCTATCTTCGTACGTAGCGCTCCTTACCTTATCGAAATGGATGACGGTGTCGCCGAGTGAATCCTGTGCGAAAGGAGATTCCCACAGACTGTTTGAAGGGGTCGAAAGGGAGCTGGTGTTTTCTGCTTTCTCCACGTAGTCGAAAGTATCGTTCTTCAGAGATCCACTCCTCTCATGCAATCCTGGGTGTTTGCTTCTCTGTACCATAGCTACACGCTCCCTCAGCCGAGCCTGACAATACAGACAGTGATGGAGTGAGTGAGTGAGTGAGTGAATGAATGAGCGAAAGATTAACAGAACTTTGTTAAATTTTCATCCATATGCAATAACATTCTTAAACGAATTGAGAAATAACGAAGTGCTGATGATTCTATTAGTGATGATTGTGGTATTAAACTATACTGTGCATTCGTCAGTTCAGTATCAGATGTCACCTACATTGTGCAATAAATATGTCAATGGACTACCTTTACTTCCTCGTCCTCAGACGTGGCCAGACTTTCACTGGGCGTCTGTTCAGACGGGGTGTAGTTACCAGCAGTTGCTTCAATCCAAGGAGGGGGCTGCAAACATTATCATCATCAGTTTTGAAGGAATAATAATAACAAAAAAAACACACACAAAAATCCAATAATAATAATAATAATAATTATGAATGAATAAATTAATTAGTGCTTTGCGTTGAGCGGAAATACTTCACCCCTACATGATAATAATAGTAAAAATAATAACAAACATTCATATTGCGGCATAAATTATTTTTCTAGTAAACATCCATATTTCCACAAAGTGTCTTGTAGTGTACTCACGGCGGCGAATGAGTCGTTGTCGTCGGTGAGCGTCTTGGACACTAGATCCTTGATGGCGTACAGCCCTCGCTGTCTCAGGTAGTCTGAGCCTAGGATCTGCAGCACGCGGAACAGCTCGATCAGAAAGTGCGGCCGGCTCTCGTTCTGAGAGATCAGCGTTGCCACCTCCGAGTAGATTGTCTCCCTTAGCGCTTCGAATAGCGACAGGTCACACGCAGTGTCGCCATCTCTGTGAAAATAATAGCAGCGAGTGAGATATTGTTTTACACTGTAGCAGGAATGATTTATGATAGATGCTGATGTTTATGTATCTGTGAATGTAATTTGTCAGCAGAGCACATCCCAAATACAACGTCAAACTGGTGTATTTTCTTAGCGATTACTTCCCAAGCTTAATCCATATCAACAATAGAAACTTAACTTTAAAACATACTCACCTGAATAGTGATACAAATAACAAATGTTATGAATTTCTAATCGCCCTTAGGATACCTTTAACATTGGCAGAAATGGCCTGGGTGAGCGGGCGAGTGCGAACCGAGACTTATTAAAAAGAAATTAATTGGGGTTTAGAGTCACTTTCAAGAATTTCACTACAACAGCTTATCCATACAGTTTATGCTGACAGTGTCCACTACATACCTGGTATTCCGCGACTGTGCGGCCTCGGACGTGCGTGCAGACATGATGCTGGACAAACTGGTTCCGTCGTGGAATCCTGCTCCGCTGATGCCAGCACTGAGTCCGGGGCGGTACCGGCCTCCTGGGTCCCCCATAGCCCCGGGCGCCGAGGGGGTAGAGTAGCGCTGGAGACCTTCGGCTGTAGAGAAGATAAACAATGTATAATGCACAACTGTTGATCAGCAACCCAAATAGTGATATGGAACTCAGCGTAATTTAAATATAGGGCGAGAGAGCTATTATTTTACATTGTACAGACATGTGTTCTAAAGGTTGCAGGTCCCAAGCTACGTCAAGTGCAGGTAAATCGAGTGAGTGAGTGAATATGGAGTTTAACGCTGCTGCAGGAAATTTTCACCCATTTGCGACGAAGATATATCGATAAGAGGACAATAAAATCAGCAGATTTCCATGGATCTGCAGAAAATTGCCATACCTGAAAGTCATCTTAATTTCATATAGAACTTGCTTATCTGAATAATTGCAAATGTGGGTGTATTTCACCCATGTATGGAGTTTAACGTCACTATTGGAATCTTTCAGCCATTTGTGACGATACCCATATACAACTACCATCAGACAAAACATACTCCAGAATGGGAATCTACTCACCAACAGCAGATGAATGCGAGGGACCAGAACGTTGATGTTTGCTGGAGGTAAAGGGAAGAAAACAGAGTTGTTTTACACACTGTGAAACGATACCATTTTAATGAAATCAACAAGGAAACTTCTGGTAAACAATAGGTTATTATTTTGCAGTAAAAACAATCCACAGTACATCATATCACAACTTGCAGGTGTTATTGTTTATTTTTTTAACTTTTGATTTATTCATATTTATTATAATATATTTTTTTTAAAACAATAAAACTGCTCACCTTTTCCGCGAATTGAGCACGTCTTGTAAGTTGAGCCTGGGCGCCCTGGTACCATCAGAGTTCTTGACGGCCTGCCCTGCACCTGCTCGGTTGTTTGGCTGCTGGTGCTGGAATGACCGTTCCTCTGACTGCAAATACGAGTCGACCCTCTGTGGCGGCACCGGACGTAGATTGTTGATCTGCGCCTCGCTGCTTTGCCCCTGTTGTCTGGCCAAGTTCCGGGCATCCAGGTGTGCTGATGCAGACGCTGACCGTGGCTTTCCTTCCTCCTGAGGTGCGTCGCCGTACGGCGAGCTGTGGCGAGCAGCCGCAGAGTTGAGGTACGATAACGACGGCGGGAAGTACGGGTTGAGGGTGACGGATGCCTGCCGCGACGCATGCATGTTGAAGGACGCTGTGCTGTTGGGGATGGTGGAGAAGGAGTTGGTCATGGGGGTGTTGAGACGCGATGATGTCGGGACTGGACTCAGACGCTGCTCGTCCCGGTTGTCGTTAGGCGTGGCCTGGTGACTAGTCTCCGCAACCTGCAAACATCATATTTTTTAAAGACACAAACTTCAACAGAATAATCATTCCAATATTAATTGAGAAATTTAAATCATTTGTCATTGAATTACATTTTTTTGTTAGTATTGTACAAATATGATACTACAGGAAAACTCCAGCTCATGATAACAGTAACAAGGATATTTATATTTTATTTGAATTAGGGTTTAGACTAACTTTCTAGATTCTTTGACTAATATCACGACATGTCAGTTTAGGGCAGGAGGAACACGTAACATCCATAGCGCTGAAGGTTGCAGTAAACCTACGAGCACCGGTACTAACAGGATATCAGCATTGCAATTCTACAGACAGTGCATCCTATCAATATTACATCAGAAATGTAACTTTCGTGAACATTAAATTTGAACTCAGGACTGTTGGCTCCGAAGTCCAAATGTTCTACCACTGCGCTACCACCCACCCGCTCCAAGGTTAGTACTACAGCTGTAGGTTATAAACCACCATTAGAAATCCCATAGACGACAGTGTTAACGTATTTATGCATAACTACTGATT